>JBBMOC010000345.1:0-35000 GCA_037975185.1 Centropyge bicolor
CAACAGATGAAACAGACAAAAGGTTTAAAACAGTAAATCACTTTTAATTTAGTTCTCTCATCGGCAGGTGAGTTCATTTTAAACATGACAAATGAAGTGCATCGGTAGAAGAAGCCTAACAGGATTTGATACATGCTCCATTCAGATGCGTCCGTGAATCCACATATTACAAGCCAACATTACTCAAATAAAACCACTACAGTTCAGCTCTTGACCTGATAGAATAAAAAGATAAGACAGATCCATCGCTAGATACAACGGTGGCAGCAATACACAGGATTGCCCAAGCAGTAAAGTACACGTTCCTTTAAGAAACAGGGAGAGAGAACGCGAAAAAAAAACCTAACTTCTGGGTTTTTTAATCCCCAATTCAAGTAGTTTTTACCCTTTTTTTCATGTGTTTGCGTGTTTTGATTTGTTTCTTAATAAATTCAAGTTCAGCATGAAAAACGAAACAAAAAAAAAATGACAAAAAAAATGTCCAGATAATACATGTGTTGGTGGAGGAGGAGACGAAGAGGAGGAAGAGATGGAGAGGGGAAGAAGAGGAGTGACATTCAGGATTCCTCAGAGGGAAACAAAAAGCAGCAGGTGAGAAAGAAGAAGAAGAATCAGGTGGGGGTGGAGGGAGCTTGGGGAGGAAGAGGAGGCAGCCATCTTCATGAGAGACAGATGTCGAGACTGGCTGATGAATTCAGCAGGAGCTGGCGTGACTTTAACGGTGAAATCTCTCAACCAAACCTGCATCAATTACTAACAGAAATCCCTTTGAGATACTCGAATGCTTCATCACACGTAGGAGAAAGAATAAGGAGGAAACAAGTCAGAAATCAGGGCATAAACGTGGAGCAACCCAAAGTTTTGACTCAAAATGAACGTCAGTCCTACTCATTTTAGCTCCTAGCTGCAATAAAAAAAAAGAAGGTTTTTAGTTAAATTTTGTGTTTGTCCAATTCATTCCTGTTGCAATAAATCCGTCAGAGGTTGAATTCAAATAGTAATCTAACTCAGGTTTGGAGGCCGGACGCTTCACTGGCGTTGGGCAGAGTAGCGCCCCTCGCTGGGCCCGGCGCCCCGTCCCGTTCCGAAGCTCGGTTTCTGTGCCATGCCTCCACGGGTGGGGGGTCCGCGGGGTCCGCCGCCGCCTCCTATTCGCTCTCTGGGGCCGCCGGGACCTCCCGGGCCCCGGGGCCTCATGTCCCGCCTGTCGCCCTCCCTGGCCGACCGGGTCTTCTTCTCCTCCACGTTCAGACGGACGTCGCTTCTGAACTTAATGGGCTGAGGAGACGAGAAACAGGGATTAAAACTTGTTCCAACTTCCTCAAGTTTCCTTTATTCCATTAAACCCCAAATGGTCCCAACAGTGAAGTTAAAACTCAGACCTCATTGAGTTCAATCAGTTAAAACGTGAAACTCAAGGCACGACGTAAATCCATTAAAATACCAACAGAGGAACAGAGTGAGAACAATAATTACCAGCAAGCACCTGAGGGCGTTTCAGACATGCCAACTGGTCTCTTAGCAAATAAATGGTGCAACATCCAAGAGACACAAACATGAAAGAAAAAAAACTAAACTAAAATAAAAACTGTAATTAGCCTGAAAAGTCGTGTTACCCTGTTGCTGAGGATCTTCTGCACAGGCTCAGAGTCGTCAAACACCACGAAACCAAAGTTCGGAAGCTTCCCTCCGCTGTTGATCCTCAGCTCCAGGACTGTACCATACTCTGTGGGGGGGGGGGGCATGTTAGTAACTCCACAGGTCACAGCGAGAACAACTCCAGTCTTTATAGACATCTTTATATATTCAAAACCTTAAACTCTGTTATCAAATAAACCACTAACTATTTGAAAGCTTTTGGGTTTAATATTCAAACTGTGCTTGTAATGTTCCATAACTTTCCCTGTCTGAAATGGAGTTCTTCTTAAACAATCTAGACTTGTGCAGATTTGTAGTGTGAAATAAATTTGGTCTTTTCAAAGGTTTGTTTTGAACGACGTCAGCCGCCTGCTTTGAACTCAGAGCTTTATAAACCACCTCATGCTAAAGAGATGAGGTGATTTAACACTGAAGCTGTTTAAAAACAAATACATTCAACACTTATTTAAAGCATCATTCATCCATGACTTCCCTAAGGGTTTGTTTGATGCTAATAAAGTCTCGACAGTCTCGACCGTTGGCTGTGTGCTCTGCAGGCTGTAACGGCCTCTGAGACGTGTGTGAGTTTGGGTTAAATAAAGATGAAGTGGCTGATGGTGTTGCTGCTCCTGAACAATGTGGCAGACTTACGTTCAAAGAACTCCTTGAGCTCGGTCTTGTCCACGTCGTGAGGGACGTTGCCCACGAAGAGCTGCTGGGCGTCGGGGTACCGGACCACCCTGCGACCCTCGGACTCGCCCTGCTCACCTTCTCGAACTGAAACAACAATTCAACAGGACAACGAGCTGTGAGGATAAACATAGAAGAACTAGATGGTTTATGAATGGATTCACTGTACAGTCAGTCAAAACTAACAATTAACAGTTGATTACAACTGTGACACTGCATTTCTTTGTTACTCTGCTATTTTTTAAGAAGGAACTAGGGATGAGCGAGTACACCACTATCTGTATCTGTACTCGGAGTGGGCGGGGCCTAAACCGGAAGTGCGTGCAGAAATGGGTGGGGCTTAAAACGGTACATTATTTTAAATCTGAAATTGATATGGATTGATCAGAAGTTGCTAATCTACTGTATTCAAAGCCTATATACAGTATATCTACATAATATTTATAATATTTTCATGAACTGTAGTGAGAAAGTGTCAGATACTGCATGCAGCCACATACAATAAAAATATTAATATGGGCTACTTTGTGTGTTCAGCTATATGTGTGTAAGTGGTCTGTAAGACTGTTTATTTTTAATGATATGTGTGAACTTCATGATTCATGCAAACATCCAGTGATGGCAAACAGGGAAATAATATGTCAGCCTTGTTCACTGTGTCTCAAAAGCACCGCGTTCAGTACGAGCAAGGTTTTTCAACTGACTTCATATCACCAGCCAAACTAAGAGCAAGCAGATGGTAAAAAAAAAAAAAAAAAAAAAAAAAAATCCGAACTGAGCGGAAGCATTGACCGACGCAACGCGAGCCAGTTTCAGCTCTGTCTTGTCAAATGCACCGCGCGTATGTTGCGAGAGACGTGTCTGTGTAGGGAGGGGCGGGCGCTGTGTGTGACTGGCCAATCACAGGGTGCGAAGACAGTCAGTTACACAGTGAGGATTTTCCTTCAGCACGAACACAGATATTGATGGATTTTACTCGTATCATAATCGTATTCGTCCAAAATGCTTTATCCGTAACGGATACTCGTCTGAAACTAGTATCCGGCTCATCCCTAGAAGGAACTAAAAGGATCTTTATGTCTGACTCCATCACATGTTGAGCCTCTGTGGCAGAGGTGAAGCACCATCTCTGGTCAGAGAACTTACTTATTCTTCCATAATCCACTGTGTTTCGCTCAATAAAAGTGTTCTAGTATGTAAAGTTTTACAACGCAGTACTTCAAAGTAACGCTGGGAGCAAACTTCAGATTAAACCACCTGAACATGATCTCAGGGCAGAGCGGTGTGTTTGTGAGCGTCTCACACCGGTGGACGCTCCGTGTTGCCTGCAACTACTCAACAACGTCACAATGACTAAAGTAAGTGTGAGCATCGTCTGTGCAGCCCACAGACACAGGTCTGAACGTCTGCAGTCTGCTTTGAGAAGTGTCCCTGAACACAGCCTGCCTCTGGCTCTCAGTGCCTTCATCAACAGTGCAGTTCATATCTGATCATGTTTGGTTGATGCTCGCAGCAGAAAGCTCGGTGACCTGTCAGCACACCTGACACCTCCACCTGTCCACTCCACCCCTGCATGCACTGCGTGTGTGTACCTGGTCTGGGTCCTCTGTGGACTGGGGGAGGACCCCCGGGCCTCTGTTCCCTCGGCCTCTGGTCTCTCTGTGGCCTCTGTGTTGTTGTCTGGGACTCGGGCTTCACCTCCGCTCTGGGCTGCAAGACACAACAACACTTTAGTAAGAAGAGAAACAGAGCAGGTTTTCTGCTGCTGGGATTTATGACTGAACTTCAGGCAAATAAAGAGCAGCTTTGATTATCATCATGAAGGTCCAGCCAGCAGGGGGGGTTGTGTCCTGCTGCCTTCATGTGTACTCAGGAAACAAAGTCTCTAAAGAGAAGATGCAACACAACAATACAGACTGAAGATTTAATGCTGTGGCTTCTAAAAAGACTCGACACACCCTGAGCCACTCAAAAATATGTGCTGAAGAATTTAAATCAGACTCGTTCTTGCATTTTGTCATAAGTCTGAAATGAGGTAATTAAACACTAGAGCAAGTTTTCAAATTTAGTTGAGAGACAATACAGTTCTTTGGCTTTTGAGCTGCATCGCGATTCACAAAATCCTCATTACAAAATAATTAACTCCAGTCAAATTGTAATCCAAATCCAACAGAAGCACCGAACATGTTTTACATTAGGATTTTCATACATTTGCCATATTGCATTAATGTAACACCTGTCAGGTGTTGGTGAACGTACCGGCGCTGTGGGAGTGACTTTGACGACGTGGGGGGGGATTCCTGAGACTGGGACAGCCCCGCTGGGAGGGAGGTTCTTACTGGTGACTGACGCCCAGGAGAACGGCTGTGGGAAGAGCAAACAGACAATGATATTCATCTCATCACCAGTCTCTCATTTGTGCCTCATTAAAGTTGATTCATCTGTGAGAATGGTAAAGAATGATAAAAAGCTGTCTCTGTTTCCACTGATTTATCTGCTATGTTTCTGACTTTATCATCTTTGCCGAGAGCTGTACTTCACACAGAGGCATCATGTGACATTCAGGCCTACCCTGTTTTCTTCTGGCGCGGCGGGGGCGGGGTCGGCGGGCGCGGCGGCAGGCTCTGCGGTGGGTGGAGCGGCGGCGGGGCTTTTCTCTGTCTGTTCGTCGGCCGTGTGTGCGTCTGTCTGTGTCTCGTGCATCGTCTCTGGCTTCAGCTCCACACCGGCGGCGTCGGCCTCCTTCTCGGCCTCCGGCTCCGGTTCTGGACTCGCCGCTGCCGCTTCCTCCTCGTCGCCAGGAACCGCCGGCTCTGAACTGGAAGGAAGAGGAACGAGAGAGTCACACACAAACCTGCTCCTGTGCTGTCGAACAATGAACGGAGACTGACACACAGTGCACAGTCAGACGTTCACTCTCTTGACCTAGAAAGCATCAAATACATCAAAGTGTATGTTTTTCACAGGTTGTGCGATGTGAATATTTCATAGAGCCGTTCAAGGCAGTCTTTGATCCTCACCAGGCGACCGGGTCGTAGAAGGGAGCAGAGTCCTCCGCAGCAGCGTCAGGGGAGGGGACCCTGTCCTCCAGCTCCTCCCCCTCGTCCTCAGACTCTGAAAACAAACACAAAACAGATTCAGGACAAACAATCAAAACCACCTCCTGCTGCTGTTAATGGAATAAACCTCTGCCACAAGTACAACTGTTTCACACTGACTGGGTCAAAAGACATTTGTCATGATGAAGCTTGAGGTTTGTCTTCAGTTTCTTGCTTTGTGTATTTTCAATCACACATTCCCAGAGATCAAACCTTTTAAGGTTCTTAAACTTGTTCAGCTGCTTCAATGGTCAAAGACACAGCAGCTGAAAGAAACATGAAAAAAAAAGCACCTGACTGATGCTACAGTGCAATTTCTAAAGAATAAATGAGAAACTCGTCTCTGCAACTTAATTTATCTTTAGACAATAACAACCAAGATCAGAAACACGTCTACAGAGCAGATGAAAAGGCAGGCAGGAGAACAACAGACAGTGGAATCTGGTGAAGCGTGACCAGGTTCTCTCACCTTCTGGAGCCTCAGAATCAGAGTCGCCGAACACCTCGTCTTGGTAACGGAACACGTCGTTGTGGACGTAGAATTTGTTTGCGACAGTCCCCTGGAGGGAAAAAATAAATCAAACTTTATTAGGGCCCTATAATTTCCGTGATCGCGGAATCACGGACGGAATCGCGGAATTGGACAATAAAAACGGAATTTATTTTTAATGCGAAATATCGCGGACATGTTGTTTTCATGAGAGAGAGGAACATAAACATGGGCAATCGTTCCCGGGGGTTGCTAATCAATGTGACACAACCCCTGCCCCCCGCCCCTTTTCAAACCATATGAAAACATGGCGCTCCCCCCGTCTGCTAAAAAGCTACGTAATACGACGCTAACGCCTAAATACAGAGCTGAGCAGTTCCCGTCTATGTGTCAGCTGACGTATAATTTTATACATTTTGTCAACACTCTGTTGACTGGAAGCTGAAAAATAAATGTGATGACCACCTGGTGTCCAAGTCTTATTTTTTTTAAAGTCAAGTATATTTTCACTTGAAGAAAAAAGGCTAATTGAGCTCTTTATTATTATTTTTTAATATGCCATTTGTTTTCACTGGGAACATTTTTTATTTGAAGTACTAAGTGCAATATTGTGTCGTCTCAATGAATGTAAGGTCATTTCTATTTAATTAGTGTGCATTTTATTCATAAACATTATTAAAACACTCTTTTGTGGTAAAATATGAGTAAAAGGTAAAAAAATGGAATTCCAAAAAATTTAAATGGACAAAATGGAATTTGGGAAAAAACAAAACGGAATTTATAGGGCCCTACTTTAGGCAGTGCATCAACAGCTCCTCTGAGGAAACACCAAACATGCTGATGAAGCTTCACATGTGACTCTGAAAGGTTTGACAGAAGTGATCACAAACCTCAGGCGCCAGCACGAAGGTCTGCATGAACTTCCTCATGGGCTGCATGTTGTTGGACAGCTCGCCCATCACCTGCACCACCACGCCCTCGTTCAGGGTGGCGTGGGCGTCCACGTGCCTGATCTTGGTGTGACAGTCGCGGAAACTCAGAGCCATCACCCTCTTATGGATCTCCTGCAAAAAGAAAAGGGCAAGTTTTCATTCTTACATGTTCTGACCAGCAACTGTCAATTAAACTAAGAGACATTTTCAAAAGGACAACGTTTGCTTCCTTTTCATAAATGTTTGCTCATCTGTTCTGTTTGTTTTCTGCCAGTTTGGTAATTCAACACTTAATGTAAATATCTGAGAATTTGTGAATCGTTTCCTCTCAGTTTATTTCAGTTATTCAGAGAAAACAAATAATGTCTGACTGTTAAGAAAAGTGCTGCTCTGGCTTTTTCTTTTTTGAAAAAACAAAACTCTGATCAGAGTCATAACTTTCATCTGGTTTTTGATCATCACATCCTCCCTTCAGAGGGCTTTTGTGCCGATTGCTGAATCAGGTTTGAATGCGGACGTTGTGATGTAGCCTGATGTCCCGCTTCCATTTCTCTGCATGTTCAAATCAAACCACTTCACCTGGACGTGAGCTTTTATCCAAAGACAGTCTTTAAATTGTAGTGGGTTGTGTCAGGAGGCATTTTTCCCAGGTGGGATTTTTCAGCTCTGGAAACCGTGGAAATAAAAATCTACAGAAATGTTTCATCAAAAATGTCTCACTGTCTAAGAAAGTCATGATCAGCTTTGTATATCCTCCTTATAGCAGAGAGAAGCAGAGAAAAGCTCCACTGTCCTTTTTGGATCAAACAGCTCGAGCAAACAACTTTCCTTTCAGCCCTCTAGTTTTTTTCTTTCCACTCAGCGTTGGTACGTGGGAGTTGAGAGCACTGCCGCTCTATGGAAATAACCTTTTTAAGAGCTGTTATCTGCTGGATGAAGCCTACTTACAGATTGTCCATAAACAGCCTCGACTGGTTTGCCGTTGCAGTCCAGGCCGCCGTGAACGTAGGAGGAGTTCTTTCCATAAAACCTGAGCAGAGAAGCACAAAGGTTAATTCGATCCACAGAGGGACGTTTAAACAGAGGGGTGCTGATGTGTGCATATTCATATGGTGGAAAAATTAAAACATTTGTCTTTACTCAGCACAATTACAACAATCCCACACTTCTGACCAAGAATCACATGATGGAAGAAGAGGTGACGGCCGTACCTGTGCAGGTAGTCGGGGGCCTGGTTCAGGAGTGTGTAATACTGTCGGACAAACTCTCGCCCGACCAGCTGGGCACTTGGCTTCTCCATCACCATTTCTTTGGTCAACTGGAAATCTCTGTGAAGAGGAGGGGGAGGGGTTACATAAACTCAACACCAAAGCACTATGGGGGCAGCTGATACTAAACTTGGCAAACCGACAATACAACCTCAGTCGTCAGAAGGTGTCACAGTGGACACAATGTCAAGTAAAACATTATTTTCTGATATTTCAAAGACGAAAATGTTTTAACAAAAGTCAGTTGATAGTGAAAATAGTCATGGTTCCCACAGTGCTATCCACAAAAATGTTTGAATCCCTTAAAATGAAAAAAGTGGAAGTAAACAATGTTCCAAAAATGCCAAAAGTAACTTTACACTTGCTCCAGCAACGAGCAGCGACTTCCACAGTATAATGTTATCACACATGCATCAATATGCTACTAAGAATGTACATCTCTGTGCTGATGAATCACACATCCTTCCTGATGGAGAGCCGTCAGATGGGACTCCACGAAGCGCTCGAAGTGTAAACCAGGTTAGATAAACATGACCTCTGATTTCACATCAGCAGACAATATTTGACTCTCGTCACGTTACGGCCTCATTTCTAATTTGTTTTTCTGGACCGTGTTGAAATGCCAGCAGCACGGAGTGTGTTTGATCTGAAAAACTGACTGATTCTGACAAGCGTTCACTGCCCCATCTGGGTGCACCGACATGAAAACAGCCCGCCCAAGGCACGGAAAACAAACCCAGACATTAGCCGTTTGTTTTCATAGCGAGTGGATATAAATCTGAAATTGCACAGTCAGTGCACTCAAACAGCCCTGACTCCTGCTGCCGTATCCTTCACACATCCACTGATGCACGTTTAGAAAGCTCAATCTTTTATTTACTCTTTGTTTATAAAAGAGGACGAGGAATCAACTACAAGCTAGTAAATCCAGGTTCAAGCCGGGTTTTATTTGGCCATACAACATCTACTAAATATGCAGCACATGACTTTGTTTGACCCATCAACTCCAGCTACATACATACACACTCATACATACACACTCACACACTCATACATACACATACACACATTCATTCATACACACACACACATACACGCATACATACACACACACACACACACACATACATACATTCATACACACATACACACACACACATACATGCATTCATATACACACACACACACACACACACACACACAAACACACAAACACACACACATCAACTTTTTAAAGCATCATAATCTTCAGATATTCAGACATTAGCATCCATTTCATTACAGTATGAAATATCAGTGTGAACAATCGTCTGAGGTGAACTCTAACAAAGAGCTCTGTGTTTCAGATTAAGCTTTTATGTAATCCAGTTTCAGCCACAGAGCCTGCATGTGTGAACTTTACAAACCACACGGCTGAATAAAAAAATGAACTGAAAGAATGTGGACATTTTGTAGCTTCTTAAACGAAACATGGTTGTTGTTGTTCCCCTTCACTGATTCCACCCTCGTGTGGATACTTTTCAAACCAGCCTGCTTTCAAATGAATTTCCAATCTAAACTGCTTCAGCATGCTTCAGCAGAGCCTCGCTCTACATTTCCTGTACGCTTTTATTTGGTTATGTTTTCCAGCAGTCACCTATATGAACATTTGCGCTCGGTGCCTACGAGCTTGTCAGACTTGATGGATCACCCATTTACAGCAGGATTCAAGTCTCTTCTGGTTGAGTTTCATACTCTACAGACATGGATTGAAACTGACGCCTGCCTCAGAGGTAGGAAAAGTAATTTAGAGATGTGGCTGGTGATATTCTAGGCTTCTGCCAACAATCCAATAAAAGACCAAAATCCAAGTCTGCCTCACTTTGTCCCAGTCCCATATGAGGATGGTAGTTTTATAAAGTTGTTCCTTATCTAACATGGCTGTACTGTACTTTCTAGCAAATGAAAAGTGCATTTGATGGAGACCATGTGAAGAATGTGGGGTTGAAATAAACTACATTTATAGCATTGTCTTTTATATATTTATGTTTATATGCAGTTTTGGTATTTTTATAGGGGTTAATAAGAAACCAGCCTCAAACCTGACAACAAAAAACAACACGCTCAGACTGTGTTCTGGCCTTTTAGCAACCAGGGGAACAAGTGCTGTCTTTAATGGACTGTCTGCCACACCTGTCCACACATCCTACAGCCATCTGTTGTCCTGACACACACATGGCAACCAGCACAGAGCCAGCAAACATTAACTGATCCAGTGTGAAGAGAAGCCCCTCAAGGTGTCACCAGGCAACATCGGGGGGCTTTAGCTTCAATGGATCCCGGTTTATTTGAAGAATAAGTACATATAAGGTCATGTAACACTGCAGCGGGATCAGAGAGCATGGCTCACAGACAAAGGCCCGCCGAGCCCGCAGCGAGGCCGGGGCCGCGCGCACGCTCCGCCGGCCTACACACATCCTCCCCGGCCACCTCCACCCCCGTGGGCCTCCGGGGCGGGTTCCAGAATTAACCCCGGCTTCAAATGGCCCGCTGGCTGGGCCCATTACTGAGCTAAACCCCCCGACAGCTGGACGAGCACACGGCCCCCGAAACTGGGGCAGACACGGGCTCACGTTGTAACGTTAGCCCCGGTTTGAGGAACACGTGTCCCGGCCGGTGCCTCAGTTTTCACCCCCTGTGGAGCCGAGTTCGGCGGCCGGCCAGGTGAAAACGAGCCCGCGATGAAGAGATGGAAAATTCATAAGGGGGAAAAGTGACGATCGAGACGGTTTGGAGAGACAGGAAGGGAGGGAGAGTCACGACTGAGCAGGGCTGGAAGTGGGCTACACATGGGCGGCGGGTATTTCCTGGATAGCAAAAATGAAACTGAACAGCGATGGAGGTGATTATATCCTGATATTTCAATAAAATAACAAGTGATTCACCATCTGCTGCTAATTTTAAACACATTCACATCAGAGTTATTGTTCTGTTTTACACAACTAAGCACAGTCGCCATGCTAATGCCAAAGGTTGCTAACAGCCACCTTCTTCTCACCAGGATGTAGACGAAGCCTCGAAAAACGACCCAGTTAATCTACCGAACTTGATTCAGTTAACAAATAACGACTTTTTAAACGAGAATAAATGAGAATTAATCTGAAAGAAAAACTTACCAGCGGGTCAATTATCAAAAAATCGTGGGTTTAGAAACAAGTGATTTCTTTGAATCACCTCAGCGGCTTCACAACGTGCTGCAGTGCTCCGTTACCGGTTTCAGCTCCGCAACCGAACATGACGTCCCGCCCCTCGTGAGTCATGTAGCCAATAAAATATAATCACTGTGAATCATCCGCCAATCGTCTGGCGCTACTGCAAAGGCTCCTAAATTACAGCCAATCGTAAAGGGAGATGTCACTACCTGGGTTTCTCAACAGAGCCAATCAGCTTACAGCAATGGTTGAAGGTGCGATGGTTTCACCGGCTGGCGTCCACCGGTTTGGTTTGACTCTGTCAGCGAGCGGTGCATCGGCGCCTCTTCGCCGCTTGAGGGCGACAAAACCTCAGTCGTTGTTAACACTGATTTAATAAGACTCATTCAGTTCTGTCGATTCTTCATTCATCTAACTGAAAGGTGATGAATACATTAAACACACCTGAGACATGTAATATTTTCCTCACCACGTCCATCAATGCTGTCAACTTTCAAAATAAAGCTAAAAGGCAAAAAAAAAACAACTTAAAAATAAAATGCTTAATTTATGTTGATGGATTTGATAGTTACAGCAGTTCTGTCTCTCTGATCATCAGACTAGGGTAAAAAAAAAAAAGGGAAAAAAGAGGCAAAATAATTCCACTTAAGCTCCACTTAACTTTACTTACTTTCAACCATAGTCTTCATCAGTGTGTTAAAATTGTGTTTTTATGTTGCCCAAACAAACTAATTAAATTAGAAGCTGGATCCATCTGGCTGCTTATAAAACAGAACTGAATGGAAAAGGAATGTTTTAATGAATAAAGTAAAAATAAATGAATAAATAAACAAATAATAAAAGAAACAAATGTGGACCATGTGGACAATATGTGGTTTCTATTTACACAGAAAGAAAAATGGAACTGTCTGAACTTTGACTGTAGAGATAAGCTCGTCCAACATGTCGCCCCCTGCTGCTGGGAGGCGTTTACAGCAGCAGGTTGGAAAACAAAATGTACCTGCCAGAAACTTTGCTTCATGTTTGATTTTGCTGCATGAAATATGTCATCATGGTGTGAAATGTGTCTTGTTCACTTCACTTTTTATTGGCACCATCAACCAGAACAAGTGCAACAAGCAACAATCAACATTTCTATATGAGAGTCCCGAGAGAGACCTGGTGTCTGTGTTTGACTCTGACTGAGATGAAGGTTTAAACTGTTCACAGCAGAAATAAAAGACTAATCCACTTTAAGGTCCAGGAGCAACTGGAAGAAGAAAGGAGTGTATATTGGAAAAAAAGCTGTATTAGATTTCAGGAGCGTTTCCTCCCTCCCTCTGCGTCAGTTTGACAGAGAGTGAAGGAGGAAGCCCGGAGCGATTTTCCCTGCTGTGGCTGAGAGGAGGGACTTGGGCTTTGTGCATGAGGCTCGGCTGTTGTTTCACATTCTTGACACTGGAGTCTGGATGAGCGGGTGGAGATGGTAACAGGGTGCTCAGGTCTGCGTGTCCCAGGGGACCAGGAGAGTAACACAGCAACTGAAACCCACTGACACATGTTTGGAGGAGAGACTGTAAATCCTACTGTTTACAACACACTCTCTGTTTCCCAACAAAAACGTCTGGCCTGTTTTATGGCCCTTTCAGGCAAATTTAAAATGCACAGTGTTTGTTTAGGCTGCGGTCGGTCATGTAAGAAAAACCACATAAATATTACATTCTTATATCAAAAGCAGACAAACTGTTCATTGTACAACATTTATGATTCTCTAAACCTTTTTCATGTGGAAGATTTCAACACGTGTTTTCAGAGTCTGAGTTACATTTTCCAGTGTTTATAACACAATCTGAGTATGTTTGTACATTATGCTGAAAACCTTTGTGTTTTAACATCTTTAGATTCACATTATTTTTGTAGTGAACAATACATGAAGTTTGTGTTTACCTTGATCAGCTGATTTCAGCCTGTTCAAGCTCGAGATCCTTGTTTTATTATGTTCTACAGTTCTGTCAAAGGCCCCACATTCTGACTGTACGTCCACACAGATGTTTTCACTTTATGCCTGATTAGAAACTTTCTCATGGTTAAAACACACCAAAGCAAAGCGACGTCTCCGCCGGCGTCCACTAATTATTTTCAATGACAAGTGACAACTGTCTAATGAGGAACATGAGGCGAGGGATCGTCGGCAGGCGGCTTCGAGGAAGAAGTTCAAAGACTGAATGAACGTGTGATGTGGAAGGAGTCACATCCCTCTTGTTAAACCAGACGAAACAAAACATGTCACAATGCACTGACACATTTGTACATCACTGCAGCCAAGTGAGAGGTTTCACCACTGGAGGTCAGCAAAAACAAGATTTTCTGTAAAGCTGCTTTTCAACCTAAAAACTACAGCAGCTAAACATTATTTTAAGTGTGATTTGAACTTTGTGGCTTTTCCCTTTTTTTTTCTCTCTCTCTCTTTTTTTTAAACATTTAAGGATGTTTTAGCTTGATTAATTTTGAATTTGCAAATTTGCCACCAGTTCAAAGGTTGTTGAACTATCTGAGTTGCTGATGTTAAAATATTGCAACCTCCAAAACTGAGACAGTTGAAAAAGAACAAACTGGAAATGAACATTTGGCAAGAATTTAGATTTAGTTCTGACAAATAAGCCACAAAACTAACGTGTTAAACAGTTTTAACTCCTTTTACTGAATTTGCAACATCTGCATTTTAGGCATCTGACGGACTCTCTTATCTTTAATAATCAATGTAACGGCAGAATAAACTCAAAATGTTGCTCCTCAACAAGAGAAGAACCAACAGCAGAGCTCAGAGACTATAAACTGATCATGGTTGAGAGAAAAACAGCAGAAAAGGAAACTTGTGTTGAAGGAGAAAAACCATAAGAGGCTTTTTTCAGAAATGTTTTTGGTCTCAAATTAGACTCACGAGGACAAGTTTAAAAGCAACGCTGCTGCACAAAGGAAGCATTCAGAGACTCCTAATACAAAAAAACCCAAGGATGAGACGAGAGACTAAGCTTCTTATAAAGACACTTCTCACATTTCAGTGTCTGAGACTGATGAAAATGTGACACTAGATCCTTTTTCATGTATGAAACAAGGTCGAGTCTCGCTCATAAACAAACTGGTTCCTTATGACTCACGGAGACGCTGATCAAAAATCCCTGATCAGAGGAGAAAGAAATGCAGATATGAATGCATGCAGAGATTTCCAGATCTTTTCATAGTCTTTTATTCATGGAAAAGAGTTTGCTCGTGCTCTCAGTGTCAGTAGAAACATGTTAATCGTGAGAAAAACTCTCAGCCTGCGAGATTTTCCCCTCATTCAAACGTCCAAACAATATATCCTCTTTATTGTTTCAGACATCAGTACACGCGTGTCCTCGTCGGGGACACGGAATCTGCATGGAAAATAAAAATCAACAACTCTTAAAGCAGTAGTCAAAAGATCAAAAAACCAAAAATACAAAAAATGACATGAAAAAAATGAGTCCACCACCAAAAGAGTGCAAATACTAAATAGTTGTTTTGTAGGAAGCAAGCAGAGGGAGCATTTATTTAGAAACTTTATTTTTGACTTTACAGTTTTGTCTCCTCAAGATAATGTTTCAAATTGATCTCCAATTAAAGCCCTGAACAAAATGATAGCACATATAAAATATTGTCAACAACATACATTTACATCAGAGGTCTTTAGTTTCTTTACTGGGTCTTTTGTTCAACAGACAAGAGAATTCAAACATGTGATGTTAGTACAGACTGTGCACATTTCTCTTTTGAAATCTTTTTTTTTAGTGGTATAGGCAGGAAAGGTCATTATTAAAAAAAAAAACAAATAAAAAATAATTTGCAATTAGCACCGTTATCGTGATTTTATTTAACTTAGGGATCAGCACCTTGTCCCGTTAGTAGCGACTAGGAGTTGTCATACTGCTGCTGCTGAGGAGCTTAGATGATGAGGTCTTTGTCCACGTCCTCTGCAGAGACAGACACACAGAGGGTCAGCACACGTCAACAGGACAAACAACCAGCACATCAATCAGGAAGAAAGTTTCAATTACACAGGGACTATAGACTGTGCAATAAACTGGACTCTAACATGTGCAATATAACCCCACCCTGGGTAATACAACTGACTGTTAATGTGTGTGCAACACACCAAATCGTGCAATACATATTTGATATATAATTCTGGTCATCCTGCGGTTGTCATATAGCACAGTATTGTATATAATACTATATTATACCACATATTACCCTTATATATATATTATTATCAGCACACTACATTACTAATATTATTATTATTATTATATATATAGGAGTGTGTGTAGCATATATTACGCTTCCATACTGTTATACATGTAGGTTATATACTTGTATATTATATATTACTATTTTGTTATAATTATCACTATTGCTACTATTACTGTACTACTAGTAGTATTTCTGTCACTGCTGTTGTTGATATTGATGCTATATAGTACAGGGCAGTATAATATATTATTATTATACCACATATTAATATTATTATTAGTAGTAGTATATTATTACTACTATTACAATTATATGTAGTTGAGTGTAGTATATATAACATTACATTACTATATCACTATATCATACATGTACATGTATGTCATACAATGTATATGCTATATTATATTATACTACTACTATATGCTATATTGTATTATTATTATAGAACTGTAGTACTGTAGTACCATATTACTAGATTATATTTACCACAATGCACTGTAGTATTAGCATTACCACTGCTGCTATTTTACCTTGTACACACTCAGGTATACACATTCAAACTTCTGTTATCTCTACTGCCTAATTTATTGTGTCTATTCTTCGATTTTTTATTTTTTCTACTTTTATATTCTACTCTATATTTTGTATTCTCAACAGTGCAATATAGGAGAAACGATGGAGATGTCAATTTCCCGGAGGGAACCTCCCAAAGGGATTAATAAAGTATTCTGTCTGTCTGTCTGTCTGTCTGTCTGTCTGACTAAAGTGCTTCTCTTTGTGAATCTACAGAATCGACATGAGATTGTGAGATGTTTGTTTTTTCATGCACGGCGTCGACACTCACGCTCCTTGATGCCGAAGCAGGCGGCCCACTCCTCCAGGGCGATGTATTTGTCGTTGTCGGAGTCGCACTGCTCGAAGAAGCGGGTGGTGCAGTGCTCCATGGGGATGAGAGGAGCGCGCAGGGGGGAGAGCTCTGTGTGGGTCAGGTACCTGGGGGCAGACGGACACGGGGACGAGCACGTGAAGACGGATTCGTTATGGAAAAACATGAACAAATGATTCTCACAAAAACGCTCTAAATATTTACTTCATAGGTTTTGTTTACTTGCAGGAATAAAATCATTATTCCATGATCATGAGAAAACTGCTTATAGTGCCAGCTATGAAGATGCTCTTCTCCCGTCCTCTGTTCATGCTGCTGATTTGGGCTCTTGCTGATGCATTCAGTCCATCAGCCACATCATCTTTTCATTAAGTCGCTACAGAGTGAAAACAGGCTGGTGAACTGTTGGATCCATCAGTGTGAGTCTGCAGCTGCTGTGCTGTGAGCTCAGAGTCTGCCAGGAGCTCGACCGCTGCCTGAGCAGCACAGACACTTCACCCTATAAGGTCTTACACTGGTGACTCTGCCACGTCAGAAAAGAACCTGAGACCTAACTTTTTCCATCTATAAAAGTCGACTCAGCCTGTGTCTGATTTAAAACTACTCCTCCACTTGTCCACTTCATTAACAGCCCGTCCTCGTTTCCTCGTTTCCTCCCTCGTCTCCTCCCACCTCGTGTCCTCCCACCTACCCGTCGATGGGGTGCTGGTCCAGCTGGCCGAACTGCCAGTGGACGGGGTAGATGTACATGTTGTAGTTCTTCTCGAAGTCGTGGGCCAGCAGGTCCAGAGAGTGATCACCCGCCTGCAGCCTCTTCTCGTTCTCGTAGATCTTCTTCACCTGGAAGATGGACAGGCGCAATCAACATGACCGAAACATGAACTCACACAAAAGCTTCCAACGGTCGATGACCACCAACCAGCTTGTTGCTTGGTTTAAACGTTTGAAGCTATTTGGAGCCTTTAAGTACAAAATGTGTTTATAATTTGTGCTCTAAGTTTAATAATCCAATTAGCAGCTCAGTGATGAAATGAATCTTAGCTCTACTTTGGTTTAAGTCTTAAAATCACTGCTGCTGTCAAATCATGGCTGCGTTCAATCAGCCTGAAAGCTCATTTTCCTTTGTTTGTCAGAGTTGGTTTTTCAACTCCTCTTAATGATGAACAAACGTTACGTCTCTCTGATGAGTCTAAAGTGGTTTAAAGTGTAAAAACGAGCAGCTGAGCCATAATGTCTCTGGTGTTTTTCATTCACATAAACACCTCCTCAGTGAGAGAGGCTTTTATACTTAAACAGTTTAGATGAGTCTGTTTGAAACTCTGAGCCTGATGAACCAGAGCTCAATCAAAATATTTGTGGCATTAATGTTTAATTTCTTTTACAAAGAACTTTGGAAGGAAACAAAATCTTGAGTTTAATTGAGTTTAGTTCTGTGTCTAAAGTGTCTCCTCTGAAAGCCTGTTGACTAATGGTCCATTTTTAAACTAATAAATTCTCAGCTCTGAGACTTCATCAGACCAGAGACTGAGTCCGTCTCCTCACCCTGAGCTTCTGCTTCTCGGTCAGCAGGTTGTTGTCCTCGTCGCGCTCGTACAGAGTCACCAGAACGTTCTTCAGCCAGTCCCTCATACGCAGGGGGAACTCGTTCAGCTCGGTGTCCATGCAGGGCTCGATGACTGAGCACAGAGAGAGAGAGAGAGAGAGAGAGAGAGAGAGAGAGAGAGAGAGAGAGATGGAGAGAGAGACAGGAGAGAGAGAGAAAGAGAGAGAGGGAGAGAGAGATGGAGAGAGATGGAGAGAGAGATGGAGAGAGATGGAGAGAGAGATGGAGAGAGAGGGAGAGAGAGGGAGAGAGAGAGGGAGAGAGAGAGAGAGAGATGGAGAGAGAGAGAGAGATGGAGAGAGAGAGAGACATAGAGAGAGAGAGAGAGAGAGAGAGAGAGAGAGAGGGAGAGTCAGTGTGAAGAAAAACAGACTGACTTTAACTTAATAAATAGATTTGATAAATTCCACCTCCAGACGGCCACACAAGAGGAATCAAGACATTTCTGACTCTGTATAACAGCAGAACACTGATATATTCCTTTTACCATTTAGTAAAACACAGATGCATTGATATGTAATATGTCCCACAGGCTGTGACACTTAAAGGACTATTACACCACACAAAGGAAAAAATCTTAAATCTGCTCAAATTCCATAGAAGATTAAAATATGATTAACAGCTAAAAGTAACCTGCCTCTAAATATTAAGGTCAAATATCCCAGAATCACAACCTGCATCCTGTTTTATTCCGCTGTCCTGAACGCACCCTGATCTCCATCTGAACCCTTCAGCCCTGACTGTGTGTCTGTGTGTCATGTTTCAGTTTGTACAGGAGAAGAAATGTGGCCTGCGTGTCTGGACGGATCCTGCCGCCGCTGAGCCGCCTGAGCTCTGACAGTACGCAGAGAGAGCTTCAGTTCGGCTTCAGCTCAGCTTCAGCTTCAGCTTCAGCTTCAGTTCGGCTTCAGCTTCAGCTTCAGCTTCAGTTCGGCTTCAGCTTCAGCTTCTGCTCGGCTTCAGCTTCAGCTTCTGCTCGGCTTCAGCTCGGCTTCAGCTTCAGCTTCAGCTCGGCTTCAGCTTCAGCTTCAGCTNGCTTCAGCTTCAACTCAGCTTCAGCTTCAGCTTCAGCTCAGCTTCAGCTCGGCTTATCACACAGATGAGTGGGAACAAAATACTCCGAAGATACATCTTCATCCCTCAAACAGAAACCTCATGATGTCAAAACAAAACTCAGAAGAATAACAAAAAACAACAAGCACATAAACTGAGACTGAAGATAAGAATTTAGACAACGGGATCAGATTATCTTGACAAACATTTCCAGCGAACTACTCAACTTTTCCAGCAAATTTTCTGAACAACTGGAAACAACAACATGTGCAAACAGATAAAGAAATGCACTTCTGTTACTCTTGTTTCTCCTTCAGGCACAGGTGGATCAACAATCTTAAATAGGATGGAGTTCAGTGAGAGCTGAGTTTTCTACCCTGAGCTCAGAGTTAGTTTTTATAATCAAATTTCTGATTTCAGATTTTTTCTTAATTAGCTCTGAGATGATGCACTTTTTTTTTTACATATGGGTGGATTATCACTTAATTTGCATTGAGATTTCTCGTCAAATCAAAGGTCTCCGGTAACTTATAGTTTGTCTTTTCATATACTTGTTGTTTAAGTTCTGTGGCAGTTTCACCCACAGCCAACATTAACATCTGGATCCTGGATGTTAATAACGGGCGTGTCCTGGATGGAGGCAACACGCTCTTTACTCTATGACTCAATGTATTAAGTGCAGTTTAGTCTTCATCGATCAGTTAGAAAATGATCGTGCAATCATTTCTCTGACCTCCAGCCTTTCAGTCTGGATCTGCTGGACTCAGTAAATCTGCATCCAGACCAGGTTTGCATCAGAACAACAACAGTTCCCAAACACTGGAGACGTCCTCTGAGGTTGTTAGAAAAAGGTCTCTATCAAAACAACGCATCCTCGAGCAAATCACCTAAACTAGTTCAGGAGTTCTGACGACTTTCATGAGACTCTCAGCCTGAATCGGAGCCTGTCAGAGTTGGACCATCAGCTGACTCTGGATGATTTGGAGCAGCTTTAGGAACCACATGCTCAGCTGGATGTCTGCTGTAAATCTCACATTTGCAGGGTCCGACGTAGTCCAGGTGCAGCTTGTGGCCCTTCTTGGTTCCCTCCAGGGTGCACTTGGTGGCGAAGAAGTGGCAGGAGGTGTCGAAGGTCTTGTTGTCGGTGCCGCAGACCTGAGGGGGGGGGACACAGGCGGGTGAGTTCTCACAGCTCTGAGCTCCTGTGGGATGTTATCTACAGGACATGTGAGGTATTTCATGAGCTCCATGCAGCTTTAACACTCAGCTCCGAAGAGAACCAAACGTCTCACACAGAGATTAGAGTCTCAACTGGAAACAGCCAGAATGTGAATCAAACGTTTTCCTGTGGTTTTTGAGATTTCATGTAAACTAGCAGACAGATGGGACTGCTCCTCGGTGACGAGTTCACGGTCGTGGGATAAATCTGATTTTACACATTCGACACAAGTCTAAAGTTCTGTCGCTCTCAGACTCACGTGCTCAAACTCTCCCTCGGCGGGGGGGCAGGTGGAGGGGTCCTGGCACACACACATGGGGGTGTTGCTCTCGTCGACCTCACACACTTTTCCCTTCTTGCAGTGGTGGTTCAGGCAGGGGTCTGTGAGGAAAAGTGCAGATAGAGAGAGTTTGTCAGGAAGAGGCTGACAGACGCCGTGAGCCAACACAGACTCTATCCAGGCCGTCACTTCAGCCTGTCGCCAAGGAAACCAGAATGAAATCACTCATATACGAGAGGACTGATTGGTGAAATGATGAAACGACTGAACGAACGAGATAAACTGAAATGCTGAGTCATGAAAACCAGCAGAAGTCATGGAAAAGTGCTGATATTAAAGCTGAACCACTTTAAGACTGTTGAACTTTAGATAACATTTGCATTTCTGACTGAACAAACTGTTTTGTTTTCTGTCATTTTAAGATAAATTTCACCAATAAAATCACATGTTGTTGGGACCCGACGTCAAATCTATACTTTTTCAAAAGCTGCACTTTTCTACCGAAATATGATGTTTGTCACTTTGGTGAAAAAACTGTTTCTTTAGAGTTAAAGGAAGCAAAGAGAGACACAAGAATTTTCCATGTATCACTTTAAAATTCCCACCTACTGAAAGTGATATATAATATTTGTCCGACTCTTTTATCTTTTTGCATTTCTCTGACAATTTGACCTTTAATTTAAGAGAAGCTCAAAACACTTCTGTTTTCTCCTTCCATGTTTCTTCCTTCAGGTGTCTCCAGTTTGGTGGATTTTACCGAAGCACAAACGTAATATTAACATTTAAAATGTGCAAATCATAACTTTAACATCTGAAAAGAAAACATCCAGAAAACATACACCTTTGGATGCTTGCTCTAATACCCACCTACCTTTAAAGGGTTCCTCCCATAAGAAAAAAATCTAGATTTTCTAAGTCCTCATAAAAACTTTCAGCAGTTTTAAGAATTTAATTAAAATGAAACCTGAGAAATCGACTGCATCATGCAACATCTGCACTGGTAATAAAAGCTCAGGACACTTTTTTCAGTGGAATATTTGCTGCGTCTGACTGAGGTGAAGCAGTTGAGCAGAGCTGAACATCCTGGACACTGTGTACAGTCGGGCTGTTTTCCGCCTGCGGCTCACTTATTTCTACTTAAAGCAGGCTGGAACACGTAATTACAGCCGTCTCCTCTCAGAGCGAAGCAGCCTGTTATTATGGCTGTTTGATTCTCCGGTCTGGGCTCAGATACTGGAGCTGCAGGGCTGACGAGTCTGAATCTAATGTCGTCAGTGAGGCAACAAACACGACACTTTTCAAACGTCTCCGTCTGCAGGATTTATGAAAGTTTGACTTCAGATTTTCATTTGAGGTCATGTGACTCTGAATTTACATGTGGGTGTAAGGAATTTTTGACAACTGCTACTTCGCCTTATATTTGAAATAAGTTTTATGTTTACAACTTTAAAATTTCTTCAATTTTTGTCACTCTTTTTTCTGTCAATCTTTTACATTCTGACACTTTAACATGTTTAATAGAAGACACTTCACCACCTAATTGAATCACTGTTTTAAAGGGGACAAACTCCCCACAAAGCTAACCATTAGATTCTGGAGTTAAACCTCGTTTAATGGTTCAAGGATGACATCATGCTCATAGTGGTTATGGGTAAATTAGAATGAGGCTTCTGGGAATCAATGTAAGTCAACATTATCCTCAGAGATAAAGTGTTTGGGAACTTACTCTCAACAACTTCATCTTCAACAATCTCGATGGCCTCGTCGAAGTCTCCCACCTCGATCTGGACGGGGTTGGCCCCCACCTCGGCCTCCTGGGGAACATCACAGGTCAGAGGTCAGACTTTAAGCCGTGAGTGCTTTGTGAGTCACATGCAGAGGAATTTATGGTCCAAAGTGTTCGACCAGAAGAGAAAATCTGCTAACTGGTGATTTAATAAAGTTTTTTCTCAATGCGCTCCCTGAATCTGGTCTAGCAGACAATTTCGGTGCAACGGTCTTCGAGTCTATTTCTGCTCGACGTCCACTTAAACCAAACCGCTTAAATATCCCTGGTTTTCCTGAAAAAAGGCTCAAACGTCACCACTAAAGAAGGTTCCTCCCTGAAGGCCAAACAGAGTCTGGGAGCAGCCAGACCATAATATCCAACAATAACAAGCAGCTGGATCCAGATGTGGCCAAGCCATGAAGAACGTAATGGCTTCCTGAGCGGCTGGCAGACTGAGCGGACGGCTAAAATTAACAGCTGTGGGATCTCTGGTCCCGCTGGACCTCTGGAGCAGGAAATGATAAAACGTTCACATGCAGTCTCGCTCCAGCAGTTTTGTATGGGGAGTTTTTTTTCTCGAGGTTTCGTATTTGCAACAGGTTGTGAAGGACATTGTGTCCTGTTAGAAAATCAACTGTGAGACTTTGTGATTTTTGTCTCTCCTGTGTTCCTGCTGTTTGTCGGACAGATCTGTCGGAAGCCTCAGAGGGAACAAGTGGATTTAGGTGGAATTTGATCATCCAGATCTAAGATTTCCAATGGATGCACTGATGCAACTTTGCTAAACTCAGTTCAAATTGTTTTATCTTTTTGCATTTGTTCACTTTAACTTCCACTGCTTGCATTTGGTTTTTCAGTTCTTCTGTGGATCGATTCTTTCGCAGACTCAGCGATTCAGCTTTGGGCGTCACCTCCACCGTCACATGAACAAATACCACTGAAGCTCTTTGGCTGCAGAGTCGAAACCCCAGAGCTCCTTCACAGATCAGATCATCTCTCTGAGCAGCTGCACGACTCACATCACACCACAGACGCCAAATCCAGCTCAGAGGACAGCCAAAGTATTTGGTACAAAGTTTCCCAAAAAAATCAGTGTAACACCAAAATAAACAAGGTTTTAAAGGATGATTGTGGTTTGTCATAAGTTGGGTCTTATTTTCTATCAATCATGATCATTGTAAACAACAAAGCAACTGCTGAGGTCTGAGGTGAAAGTGAACTCATTTGAAATGAGATCATTCTTTATTGTACACAACCACAGTAACGACTGAGGTAACTTTACAGGAGCAGAATAATTAAAGACTCGGCTCCGGGAGGTCGACTATAAAGTCACCATGATGCAAGAAAGA
The DNA here is from genome assembly GCA_037975185.1 of Centropyge bicolor. Classification (NCBI taxonomy): domain Eukaryota; kingdom Metazoa; phylum Chordata; class Actinopteri; family Pomacanthidae; genus Centropyge; species Centropyge bicolor. The sequence goes on from JBBMOC010000345.1 coordinate 23,717, forward strand.
CAAAAGAACAAAGGGAACATCTGGTGAATCTCCTCTAATTTGCTCCAGTAGCTTCTAATCGTGAAAATATGACTTTCCTATTTGTGTCCACGTCAGGCCACCGTAGCAGAGATCTGTGCTCTCACTGAGCTTTGATTGTCCATTGAGGTAGATTAACGTATTAATTATTTAACGTCTATTTAAAGTCGTTAGTTTGCACAACTGCAGATGCTTCGAGACTTTTAAGGACTTTGGAGAAAAAAAAAACAGGAGTGTTGCTCTGAAACAGGACGAACATCTGGACTTACCTCAACAACTGGCTCCTCTGTTACCAGCTCTTCCACGATGGCCTCCTCCTCAGTCTGACACACACACACACACAGAGATTAAAACATTACAACTGTTCCACGTGAGCACACACTTGTGGACTCTGTGTTGTGGAAGTCAGAAACCCACACAATAACATACACACACACACACACACACACACACACTTTGAATCTTCATGCATCACACAGCTGCAGTGAAGACTCAGGGGAGCAGTTTGATTCAGGCCACAAGCAGATAAACACAGGAACTGCACTTGGATAAGAAAACATAATCATCACACACACACACACACACACACACACACACACACACACACAGAAAGACATAGATGGAAACTGACACTCTCACAGTTGAGGACAGGAAAGGAGCAGGGAGGAGACGCAGGCTGAGGACAACACACAAAGAGAGGAACATGCTCATAAAGACAGAAGAGACCACACACACACACACACACACACACACACACACACACACACACACACACACACACACNTGTTTTGTGGAGTTTATGTCACGATCAGATTTCGGTCATGAGTTTGGTTCATTTCATGCAAAAACACATCTTTGTCTATGTCCTGAACTCTTTTTCATCTAATCCAGGGGTTTTCAAAGTGTGGGATAGCGAGCCTCCCTAAAGAGAACTCAAAAGCATGCCGCCCCCCCTTTACCCCCCCTAATTATTATTACTATTATTACTGTTATTGTTGTCGCTTTGTATGTTCCACACAGGCTTAAAATAGGTTTTAAACTATAAATGTTTTACACATCTTTATTTTTGTAAACATTTTAAACATGTTTGTATGTTCTTAAACATAGTTTTAAAACATTTTAATCATCGTTATCTCTGTGTGTGGATAAATATCTTTTTTAACACATTTTAACATCTTTATGTTTTAACATCTTTTAATAGAGTTTTTTAATATCTTTTTGAATACATTCAATTTAAGGCCTCTTTGTGCAATTCTTCAAATCAGATAATAAACAGATCAACGTCAGTCAGATTTTTTTTTTTTATCATAGCGACTTGGTCGCTAAACTTTGGTGCTTGGTTTCAATATGACGCCGGAGTTTACATGGTGGCATACTGTCGTTAGCTAGCACCTCTTTATGAAAATCATCTACATGAAAAGCCAAACTTTAAATAATCAAGGTCATACTTCCTCCGTTTTCTGCTCGCCCCAGACTCTGTGTCCTCTCTCACTTTCACTTGAGATACTAAAAATCGATCCATCTTGTCTCTTGTCAGATGTTTACACTTTTTTTTCTTTTCAGGTTTATTTTTTCACTCGCCGCGCCTCCCCTGAAGCCCTCTGGCGCCCCCCAGGGGAGGCGCACCTCACACTTTGAAAACCGCTGATCTAATCACATCAGAAACAGGACTTTTCTATATGCAAAGATATAAATTTCCTGTGTCTGCTATCTGTCCTCCTCTCATCTCCATCTGAGCGACCACTGTCAGAGAGGCTTTCTCCGTCCCTGCTTCTCTTCCTTCATCATGTCTCATCTGAAGGAGTAAATAAGGGCGTCTTTGTTGGGTAATGGAGCGCGACACTGCTCCGTCTTCCTCCATTAGTTATCTCCCTCTCCGCCTCCATGAGAGTGAGCTGCTTCACCCAGACATCCAGAGACCATCTCGGTCCTGACATCAAAGGACGAACGGTGCAGAGGTGAAGATCAAATCATTCCCGTTCATTCAGCCTGTTCTACGCTGGTTGCATTTAGAAAAAAACACCTCTTGTTTCTGCTGAGTCGTCACTCTGTTCACTCAGGGCAGTAAGGAAATACATCGAACCCTGCAGGAGACCAGGGGGGGTAATAAGATTTAGCAAACAGGGCTGGGAATAGTTGGAATTCCTGCTCCACGGATGAAACAGCAGCAGGTTTAAACCAACAAAAAACACAATAAGACTCAATGATCCGAACGTCAAAAACTTTGGAGAAAAAATTTCCCTTGTTCTTTCAACATTCACCAATTATCAGGAGAGAATGGAGACGAATGTTGTGGCTCTGAAACTTCGCCTTGAGGGAAACTGAAGCTGACATTTCGGGGGGGGGGGGGTGCTTCTCTCGGCTTGTTGCCGGGTGTCCTGAAAAGCCCAGGAAGGCCTCTCGACACGCAGCGTCTGAATGGGCCGACATGTTTGAACAGATTCGATGAAAAGGGGAAAGTTTGCAGACAAGAGGTTTAGGGTGTTGACATGTTTGACGAACCCTCGAGCGTCTCAAAAACCTTCTGTCACTTGGACAAAGAAAGAAAGACGTATCGACTGTTTGCCTGAAGGTGCGTTTTTCTTCTGTTGTCAACCTCAAGATAATTTAAGTGCACGTTCAGGAAAGCCGTGTGATCCAGTTGTGTACGATGTGGCATTCTTTCATGAGAGCGAGTTTGTACAAGTTTTTATCATCAGAAGGATCCTTCAGGAGTCGACGGCAGAGCCACGTCCGCCTGCGACGATCCGCTTCGACACCACAGCTACTGTGACTCGCTCACACTTCACCACTGACTCACACGGCAGCAGTCTCCAAATGGACATCCATCTCACATGCATCTGATATTTATACTGAAACAGTTTGTTAACCAGACTTTTGAGTCTCAGACTGGAGGAAACTTGTCATGACTGAAACAAGGTTGATGATAGAACAGAAATTACATTAAAGTTTCTGTAAAAACATCTACGTGATTTAAAGCTTTTACTTTGAAGGGCACAGATTCTGTTGTTTTATTTTTATTCTTTTATTATTGTTATTTTTTTGATGTGAGTAATCTCTTATATATATATGTGTGTATATATATATATATATTCATTAGACCGTTATCTTATTTCTCCGGTTGCAATATTTACATTTGCTGCTTTACTGACATAACTATGCTGCATTATCTACCTCATATTGCTGCTGTTTTGTTATTTGATGTTATTTGATGTCACTTTATCTCACTAAGCCACTTTAGGTTCCACTTGTACTTTTTTTATTAGGTTCCACTTGTACTTTTTTATATAGTTTCTTATAGTTTTTTATATTGTATACTTTATACTTCTATCTGATTGTATGCTTGTGCTGCTGTAACACACGAATTTCCCCTATGGGGGATCAATAAAGAATTATCTTATCTTAAATATTTTTTTCACATAGAATTCAGACATCGTCTGATAAAAAGCAAATGTTCTGGGGTTTTTTTGAAGTATTGCAAATATTTTATTTTACGAGCTGCAGTTGTTGCACTTTGCATTTTGAACTTTTCTTTCTGCGTCATCTTTACTCTGTTCACTTCTCTGCAGTATATGTGATGCTAGGTTACTTTTAAGAAATATAAAGTAAATGTTAAAGGGATGTTAAAAACGAAAACGTGGAAGCGAGATCAAAGAAGTTGAGGGTAGAACAAGAGATGCTCCGACAAGCAGGAGAGAAGGAAACTAAAAAGCAACATGATTATTGTTGCGTTGTTTTGCTCCACCTGTTGAATGAAAATATAAATCCCTCAGTGCTTCGTGCAGAGACGAGGCCGGACTTTAACAATGGCCACCAGTGTTCCTGAAGGTCCAGAGATGAAAAGTCGTGAGCAGACTGGGACGTGGAAAAATACCGGAGCCGTGGCAGAGGTGGCAGACGGTGACGTCTCCAAACAAGCTGCACACAAGGAAACTTCTCTGCACTTCAGAAAAAGCTGAGCTCAGAGAAAAATAATAAAGAAGCTGTTCACAACCTGTGACACACATAGGAGAGTCTGAGAGCGAGACGTGATCTCAAAGATGAAAATAAAAGCCGGTCTCATCTCCAGAGAGGTGTGTGTTTGGTTTGGAGGGACGCGCTGTCTTCTGTTTGGTCAGAGAGTCGCCCGGCTCAGCCCGGCTCAGCCCGGCTCGGCCCGGCCCAGCTCGGCTCGGCAGGAAGGAGGAGGCCGGACGCACTGACGCAACAGCAAAACAAATTATTTTATTTGGAAAGCTGCTCTCATAATCAAACAGCACTGAGGCTAAAAGGGAAACTTCAGGCTCATAAAAGGCCTCTTTCTCTGCTCCAGTGTATTTAATTTGGGATGTTAGGTAAGCAAGTGTAAACTGGCTGCGGAGGAAAACAACCTGCGCTGGAAGGCACAGGTACAGAAAGCTCCGTCTCCGTCTTCTGTCTCTTTGCTCTTTAAAGGAAGCAGATTGAGAGGAATTCTTTCTCCCGCTCCTCGGTGACATAACGGGCCTGAAAAAACAAGCTGCAGCCGCAAACACAGCAGACAAACAGCAGCGGCGTGCAAAGGACCAGAGAGGCAAATATTCAGTTCATGCTCCGAGTGAACAGTGATTTCCTCTGTCTGATGAAATACCTTAAAAATCTCAGGGTTATGAAATGTCATGTACTGAATGTGAAAAACTAGACGGACAATATCGCCTCCATTTTTCATAACAAGAACAAAAATTCCAGTCTGAAAGAGCAGAAGAAGAAAAAAGACAGTCGTATTATCAGAGAGCCAGAATCTTCCTCACTAATGTTTGATGGTGGTTTTGAGCTCTGAAGCCATTTTTCATGGTGAGACCTTGCTGGCCCGCTGCCAGCAGGGCTCCGGTCTCTCTGTGGTCACTTGTCGGCTCCGATTACGCCTCCGACTCGACGCTGGACGAGTGTTATGACAAAACAAGAGGCGTGAGTCTGATGAGTCTCATCAGCATTTTAACAGCTTCTTCATCGCCCCCCCATAGAAGACATGAGGAGAATTATCTAATGAGACGAGGAGGATTCTTCTGTGACGTCTTCAGACAGTTGGGCTTTATGATTTCTTGTGGCTCAAACAGGAATGTGAAAGGTCAGCAGGTGTTGGACACCCTGTCAGGAGATGAGAGGACGGCCTGTCGACGTTCTTTGTGGTCCGTTAGTGAAACACTGTCACTGTAAATAGACTGTGACACAACAGATGGTGAACTCCTCACGTGACAAGATCTCATTGTAGATTTTCAAGACATTGGCTGAATTATTCCAGCTGACTCTGGATCAGTTGTAATTACACCTTGAGTGTTGTTAATAGCTTTAGTCTTTTCTTGGTTAGAAAAATAAAAGCATGAATTTGAAGCTCAGTCAATCCAAGCTGCCTCCTCAACAGGCAATAAGACACCTGACAAATTGAGCAGGGGCTGGGGGGGAAACCCCGTCAAGTCACCTGGACAAAGAGCTGGTCTTCAGGAAACTGTGAGCACAAAGAGCATGGACATGAGAGGAGAGGTCAGGATGTATGTAACCTGAGTCTCTGTCACCTGACCTCTTGACTCAGATTTTCCTGGCCCCCCTCCCCCTCCCCCTTTCTTCCTCCATCAGGACTGAACCTCTGTTTGTTTCACCTAATGAGCACTCTGTTCAGTTTCATCAACATTCTGATCGTCTTCCATGTTTTCTTCTCATATCTCTCTGCTGTGGTTTGAGGCCACAAACACAATTTGTGCAACACTATATCGTTGTTTAGTTGAGACGTGACATCTGGGCTGATTTTAGACGACGTTCTGTTGATGATGCTTCACTCTCTGTTTCATTCAGCTTCGACTGCACTTTGCTTTGATCCTTGTTCTCCTGTTTCTCTGCAGCTTTTTACATTGTTGTTATTGCTGTTCTAATTATTAAAAAAGTATGGGACTTTCTTTTCTACGTTGAAGCTGCTTTCATCATCCTCTGAAAAGATAAAGGCTCTGAAATCCTTGTGTTCAGATGTCATCAGTGTCTTTGGTGTGAAGACGTGGTTGAAAGAACCTTTGTCATCTGCAGTGACCTGTCTCACTCTGCTTGTTGTGTGAACACTGTCAGATTATCCTCCTGTCTGTCTGTCTGTCTGTCCTCCGTCTGTCTTCTCATCATCTCTCTCTCTTTCTCTCTCTTTCTCTCTCTCTCTCTCTGTCTTCCTGTCTCTCTCTCTCTCTCTCTCTCTCTGTCTCTCTCTTTCTCTCTCTGTCTTCTCATCATCTCTTTGTCTTGCTGTTTCTTCCATCCTTCTCTCTCTCTCTCTCTGTCTCTCTGTCTCTCTCTCTCTCTCTCTCTCTCTGTCTCTCTCTCTCTGTCTCTGTCTCTCTCTGTCTTCCTGTCTCTCTCTCTCTCTCCGTCTCTCTGTCTCAGTTTGCTGACAGTAAACTCCAGGTTTTTCTCCTCCTCATCAAACCCAGACAGCAGCACAATCCTTCCTTCCTGTCGGGGGATTAGAGTTGGTCTGGAGATTGCCAAACTGGCCTGGTATTTCCCAGCATCCTCAGCTCCGACGCCGCTGCCCCCTCCCCTCCCCCAATCCGTCCTCCTCCTCCCACCTCGGTCCAGACCTGCCACCTCAACATTTAAGCAGCCAGAGACGCTGTTTCGACCTTACTCGTCCTGACGGGGACACTTTGTCCCTCAGCTCAGAAAAAACCTCAACAGGTGTGACAAACACGGAAAACAATTTGGTTTGTGATTCAGTGCGAGGACTGATAAGCTAAGATAGGAGGAGATGATGTTTTGATGTTGGCCAATCAGGTCGAATCACAGTCTGGGCTCATCCCACAGGTGCTGGTTGATGTTGAAGTTCATCCAAGACAAACTGTGAGAACCGTTTCTGCACGGAGCTGCTTTGTGCACAGTGATGTCATCATGTAGAAACAGGAAGGGGCGAATCTCAAACTGTGGACACATTGTATTCTGTAGATTTCTCTCTGTTGAAACTTAAGGCCGAAATACAAAGTGTGAAACAAACATCTGAGCTGGAATCAGCCAAAGACTCTCTCTGCTAATCCCTCGGCCTGCGAGCGACGTCCCGACACTCGAAGCCCTCTGAACGAACAGAGAGATTTAAACAGCTGGTAACTGATTTCTATGGCAACCCGCATTCCTCTACATGGGAGTAATCAGGGAGGTGGAGTCACAGAGGGATGAAGAGAGGGAGGCGAAGAAGGAGAGATGTGAGAGGGAGAAATGCTCCAAACGCTCTGTCAGGCTGGAATCCTCCTCCTCCTCCTCCTCTCTCCTTTCTTTCTGTCTTTTCTTTCCTCCCACTCACTTTATTCTCACAGCTTTTCAACAGATAAAACTCTGCAGAACTCCATTTGAAAAACTGTGAATTCTGCAGCAGCAGCTTTTCAACTCTGTGAATCTGACCGCAGATAATCAACTGGTAGGAGAAGACAAATATGCTAAATAATTAAACAGCATGTGTCTGCATCTCCCTCCTCCCCCCTCAGGCTCTAAACCGCAGCCCCCCTCCTCCTCCTCCACCTCCTCCACCTCCTCCTCCTGTTGCCGATGTGGCACACAATACCTCCACAGAGAATGAATCCTCATAATCACAGCTTGTTTACCTACAGGGAGTGATTTTCCGCGCAGCTGTTTGAGCGTGTAATAACACAGGAGATTGTTCGCCGAGGTTTGACGACACAGTAGCAGCCTTTTAGAGCAGATGTCAGTCATTATAAAGCAAGTTTAGCAATGAAGGAAAACAGGTTGGGGAAATGAGAAATGACCAGCAACACAGGCAAATCTGCTGCAGGTAATCAAGTGTGAGTTTCCAAAACTGGGTTTAGTTTTCAGGTTATTGCAAGAAAACTGTGTTTCATTTTTGCTGCTTGGCTCAGATTGGCATAAAAATGCATGTTTAACTTGAGAGAGATGCAAAGAAATGCAGCATTTAAAAGTTGAACTTCACAAAACTTCAAACTCAACTTAAAAGTAGTTTTGGAGGATGATTACAAAGAAACTTTAACCTAAAGTTGTCAGTAAATTTTTGCAAACTTTGATTGTTCTCTCCCCCCATAAATCCTGCAGACCAGTGTCACATGATCAATGCTAACGGGTCAGGAGATGCTGAGCAGAGTGGGAGCTCTTACCTTTAGCTTTGCAGAGCAGGGACAGCAGAAGAGAAGTCAGCAGTGAGCAGGGTCGATCTAACAGTCTCACCAGTTCACACAGAAGACATTTCCAGTGGGACGTCCCAGTCAGGACGCAGACCCCCCCCCCTCCCTTCACTCAAACCTCCCATTACTCCCTCCCACCCTCACTCTTCCTGCCCTGGTGGGCGGAGCCTCATGTTGACTCTCTGTTCTCCAAGTCTGGACTGGAAACTTCAGTCAGGAAAATAAAACCTTTTCTCCTACTTTCTTCACTGGATACATGATGTGACAACATGCACGACTTTTTAATGAGTGCACTTAAGAACAGATCATCACAAAAATGATGATAAAATAATAAAACCATGCAAAATTTTATTTCACTTAAAAGAGCATCTGTTTGGTGAGACTGCAGCACATTGGGTTCTGCAGACATGGATCCACACATGTGCAGAGACAATCCAGGTTTACAGTCATTCACTCTGGGCTGCAGACAAGGGAAGATGACAGAATTTGTGTCACAACTCTTTCGTCCTCCAAACTCTTACATTTCTGTGAACATTAAGTGTGTGAGTGCAAACTGGCTGAATGTAATCATGACGTTGCTTTGGTCTAATTAAAGGAGACTCGAACTGGTCTTTGATGTGGATCTTGACCCTGCGACACACCTTCTGTTACACATGGGAGATATTTTCACTTTGCCCTCCTCTTCAGCGAGGTTAGAGGTCAAAGGTCGCAGAGCAGAGGGTGGGGATTCAGAGGACAAGTCCTTCAGCAGAGTGGACACACTGAAGGTCCACATATTCACCGACAACACACTCACTAATATACTCACTCGTATGTTCTCTGGACACGATGAATGAAGTCTTGCATTTTTATGATGTTACTCATTAACATGTTAAAGCTCTTCAGCCTGAGCTGGTGATAGGCTGTAACTCTGCTGGAACATTCAGTTCTCTGGAGGATTCACAGCAAACTTCAGCCTGTGGAAAAGTCCAGACACCTGCTGTCCACTGACAGACAGAAGCAATCGAACTCCAAATCCATTCCTCACGCTCTCCTGTGAAAACACTCACTCTGGGTTTGTTCTGCTCCGTCGAGAAGGTTCTGACTGATTTTGCCTTGTTTGTTTACTGTTGTTCACATTTGGGAGTGAAATTGTAAGTTTTGGAAATATGTCCAGACATTGATTGTGGTTGCTCCTGCAGATTTGCATATCATGTGCGTGTGTGCGTGTGTGTGTGTGTGTATGTGTGTGTGTGTGTGTGTGTGTGTGTGTATGTGTGTGTGTGTGTGTGTGAGTGTGTGTGTGTCTGTGTGTGTGTGTGTGTGTGTGTGTGTGTGTTTGTGTGTGTGTTTGTGTGTGTGTGTGTGCGTGCTTGGGGTGGCACTTTGTTCCCACAGAGCTGATGTGAGGAACAGCTGGACGGGAGGAGGGAGAGAGCTGCGATGCAACGTGGCGTTTTCCATTCTGCCTGGAAGCCACAGCCCAGCCGATGATGGAGAGAAGAGGAGGAGGAGGAGAGGGGGGAGGAGAGGAGGGGGGGAGGTGTCGTTACACCGTGAGACTCTCTCTTCTCCTCCTCCCACATCACTTATCCCCTCTCTCACCCTTCCTCCCTTTTCCCTCAGTTTGTCTACTTTTTTCTGTCTCCCTTCTTTTATTTTCTGCTCTCACACCCTTTTCTCTGTTTCTCCCTCACCCCTCTCCCTCCTCTCTCCCTCACCCCTCTCTCTCTCTCTGTATACGTGGCAGTTGTCTCTCTGTGTTTGTCTCACACAGATGATGAAGTGAGGAGCTGCAATTATGTTTTCTCAGTTGCTGTTAAATTATCCATGTGCAGCTCTGCAGGTCGAAACAAGTCGAGATCTGAAAGCCCATAATATCACTGTGATATCGCTCATGTGCTCACAGACGCTCGACGCTGCAGGAGGAACATTATTTAACACCATGAAAGCCACACACACACACACACACACACACACACGTCTCTCTGCCACATCAGACTCTGAAAAAAGAGCAGAAAGAAAGAAAAGCACTGAAGTGTAAAAGTATTGACGGCAAAAACTAAGAAGCTTTAAAGCTCTTGACAAACTGAAGCAGGTTAAATGAGAGATCTCACAGTTCATCTGTAAAACTGTTTTCTTTAACAGCAGCTCTGTCGGATTACAGCTTTGACTTTGCAAACACCTCTATCGCCAAATTAAAATGTTCAACACACACTACAAAATGGTGCAAGTTGCATTTTACATGAGGTTTTTAATCTTGTGTTTTACAGGTTTATAATGTTTGTTTGATGTATTTTATGTTTAAGACTGAATGTTTCATCTTGTTTCAAAATAAAGTTTCATGTGTGGATGAAAAAGTAAAGTCAGTTGTTGGAGTGAATGAGTCTAACCTGAGAATCTGTCAGCATAATAATGGACTGTGAAAGAGTTTAAATATGGACTTTATTATATGTAAGTGAAGAGAAGCATGTAACTCATATCTTTAATGATTGTTCTGTTCAAATGTCCCAGTGAAACATGACAGTTATTTTCTATTGTTATTCACAACACGAGACTAATAACCAACAATCGTTTGCTAAATATTACAATTACACAGAAAACTAGTCGTTGTGGTCAAAACTAAGACCAGTCAGCTCTTTGATCAGGCGGCAGCCAGGTGTTTCCCATCATGCCCTGGGTCGGTGAGGAGCAGCTGCAGCTCCTGGCTCTAAAAACTGCAGCCGCATTTACCCAGCATGCATTGCGTGCATGTTGTCCAGCAGTTGTCCTCAGCTCCTCCAGTCCCTCCTCCCTCACCTGATCAGTACCTGCCGACACACCTGCGCCTCATCCCCTCCAATCAGACACAGTGTTTTTCCACCCTGCCTGCACCTTGTTTGGCTGTATTTGCCTCCAGTGACAGTGAACATGCTGCAGCCTTGTTTGGAACAGAGCTACCTATTTATCACCTTGTCTGGTCTTGCACTGTTTCTGTTCTCACAACATCCTCCAGAAATGTCACAGCTTCATATTTCTCTTCAAATCTGCATTCTCCTGGCTGCAAGAGCATTTCCTCTGAGGACAATGAACTTAAAGAGAAAGGAAGGGAAGTGTGACGCCAACAAGAATCTGGAAAATCTGAATGAAATTTGTAGGAAACGTGATGA
>JBBMOC010000345.1:55206-84882 GCA_037975185.1 Centropyge bicolor
TGTGTGTGTGTGTGTGTGTGTGTGTGTGTGTGTGTGTGTGTGTGTGCTGTTATCCTGTGATGAAAGGACAACACTTCTAATTTTAAAACACTCCAGAGCAAGTGAAGACGGATATATAGCGTTGCCTTGCATTGGTTTGGTTTGGTTTGGTTTGGCCGCACCCTGCACAGACAAACAGGGAAAGAGCTGTGTGTCAGTTTATGATCTGTAAACACTGAGAGATTCATCCAGGTCTGTTTTAATTTAGGAATTTAAGACCTTTGGGTGGAAAGGTCACTATTTGTACCTTTGCTGCTTGAGTTGACACGAAATGACTTTATGTCTTTTTTGTCATTACAGAGAACACTAGAAAGCCACTTTGGTGCCTAAGCATAATCTTATTGATAAATAAACTTTAAAACTGAAAAAATCAGTCTATTAGTCATTTAACAGACTAGTCAGTCATTAAATGTGAAAGACTTGCTGCTTTTCTCTCTTTCATCAGATTGTAAACTGAATATTTTGGAGGTTTGGACTGTTGGTCAGACACAGTTAGCAATTTTATCCTGTCATCTTGGATTCTGGAAATTAAACTGGGAATTTTCACCAGTTTCTGACATACAGCGTAATCAATTGTTTAATCACAAAGAAATGATAAATCAATAATGAAACCTGTTGGCTGCAGCCCTGATAAGCACACATAAGACAAAAAAAAGTATGGCATTATTTAAAAGTTTATTTGCAGCAGCAGATCATTAACCAGCCTTATTGGAATAGTTTATAAAATATTGCCAAATTAAGTAGAACTTACTTATATTGCCTCTTTGTGAAAGTGTAATGTCTTCTATGTCGGTGTTGCTATTACGATATATAACTGGCCCACTGGGCTTGAACCAGTGTAGCATTAGATAATAAAGAGTTGTCATTATTTATAATCTTAAAATGTAGTGATGACTTTCCCTTTAAGTTTATTTTTCATTGGAGGAAATTAGATTTTGTCATTTTTTTTTAATCTTGTGAAGAAACTGTGAGCACACGTCGAATTAAACTATATAAACATCTTGATTTTTGTAACCGTTAAGGTGTCACATAAGTTTCAGTTTAAAGTGCTAAAGTGCTGTTAAGTCAAGTGTTCTCATGTCACGGCACATTGTGAAAGTTGCTGAGCAGCTCACAATTTAGACACTTTGGCCTCCATACAGTGACATTGTGGTTGTGGAAGTCTTATCTGCTTATCTGAGAGGCCTTGTAGTTTTTCTTTAAAACGTCCCTGTTTTGTTTTACTGTGTAACATTAAAGAAGCAGTTGTTCACTGTGCTAATGCAAGGTGGATGTGGGCTAAATGCCTGAAGGGTGAATTCGACAAACACCTTTAAAAGCTGATTGTCTTTCTCGTTTGGTAACAACTTCTTGCGGTGCATTTTCCTGTAAAGTCATTTCACACTAAACCTGCTTGGACATGGAGTTTAAGGAAGTGTGCTTACAAGACTTGAAGTTACGACTGCTGGGAAATACCAACAGTTTTCGTTCCTAAAAAATTGCCCGTTGTCCAAACTGTTCTGCTGTCCTCGTAGAAGGTGGACAGCAAAGCCTTGTGCAAATCCCTGTGTGATTAGAAGAAGCAGCAACACACAGTTCTCACACACCCTGTTTAAGCTAACTGCTCTTATGTAACATCATGGCTCAGTGCGCCGGGTTAAGTGCCTTGCTCAAAGAGCTTCCATCACATCGGTCTGGATGTCTTGATCGCTACACGTCTCATTTGAGTCTTGCTTCTTCTTCGCATTAATGTCTGCCTCATAATCACAACATGACAATACTGTATGAAAAGAAGTTTATTATGATGATCAGAATCGGTGAAGTCAAGGATTTCTTGGCCAGTTGTTCACACGTAAGTGAAATTTTACAGCCGAGTGAGCATTTTCAAATCGCTCTTTACTTTTCAGTGGAAATATAATGTGGTTACGTTTTGTTATACTCAGCTGCCTTAAACCTATAACTGATTATAAGTCAGGTGGTTTTACTTTAAAGTTGACGGAGCATTCTGTTATTGTCACTATTGATAAATTTTCCAGTGATTTTCTTGATGAATAGATTGTCTGATTTATGCAGTGCCTGATGTCACGACCTCCAACTCATGTATACATTTTGAAATTGTTAATTGAGGATCACTGATTGAAAGGATCTGCTGTTATTGAAAGAGTGCAGTCTGCCACAGTAACTTCCCTTCACCGTGAACTTAATAAACATGTTTCCCTGCTGCCACCTGATCTAACTCTAAATGAATTTCTCTGTTTTGCAGTGGGTAGCTGTCAATGCTGGACTCCCTGATCCCCCAGCGTTAGGATCCGCGAGGCCAGGAGAGACCACACCCAGCCGCCCACTAAACCAGCTGACCCAACATGATGGCCTCCAGCGATGTAGACATCCGAGGTGAAGGTATGAAAATCAAGTGCACTGTTTTTGACAGTATAACATTATATTACTTTCTTAGATCTTGAACTGAAATGAAAGAAAGATTGTAGTCTGGGTGTGGTACCTACACTATAATACACATAGACGCAGTGGGATAATATGTAATCCCAATTGTCAGGTAGACACTGGTCATCAAAGCAGTAGACATTGAAATTTCAACATGTTGTGATAAAGGTACAGTTTCTATGATTTATTTATACCATGAAGTAAAATAACTTAAAGATACCTTGTCCTGACAGCAAGTATAAATTTTTGACTAATTTAATTTGTATCTAATTTCTATTCTTATAGTCCAAGTTTCTGTAAATACTAATGTAAATTATATGCATGGTCCATTAAAAGACAAGCTCTACTGAACTACTGCAAATTGAATTATAATGCTTGAAAAGCATGAACACGGTCAATATTTGTTGTGTAACAGTCAGGAGGGGCTTCAAGGACATTGTCATGCCTAAGTCCAACTGAGAGGTTTTGCAGCGCAGGACTGTGAGTTTTAAAGACGGGCCTCAGTTTCACTTGAGTCTAAGTTTTCACACTGTGAATCGACATTCTGCCTGCTGATGCAACAGTGAATACTCTTCATCCCTCCTACACTAAAACATGCCCTAACAGCTCCTCTCTACTTGCAATAAGAGACTGAACTCCACAGGAGCTCAGCAGTCTCTTTGCTAATGCAGTGACCTGTCGCAGATCAATAAACAAGCAGTCATCTGTAGCTGAGTGTGGCTGCGGCGCTTGTTGACTTCTGTGCCATCTTTTTTTCCTATTTTAAAATAATATACAGTCAAATAATTGTTGTCATGTGTTATTACAGTCAGCTGGTTTACAGGAGAGTTTTTGCAGGAATTTCTAGTTCAGTTTGGTCGCTGTGCCTTTAAAAGTCATGAGATTTTTTTAATGTGCAGTTCACACGATGCAGGGCAGCTGCCAAAGTAAAGAAATTCAAATATTCCAATTAAACAAACATTACTGGAAGGCATGATGTGATTGTAACGCTTTAAAAATCCCTGTTATGTTGGCACTTGATTTTGATTTCGCTTTCGTCCTCATCTTTTGACAGAAATACACATAGGTTTTTGTCATTTAAGTCATTTTATGATCGTGTTTTTGTCAGGTTTTCTCATTCTTGTCTCTGAGTTGAACTAGTTTTTTGTTATGAGCCTTCTGAAGCTACAGCTGTCACTGTATTTGTTGTCATTTAAGTGTTCTTTGTAATGTGTTTCACGATGACCCTGAAAAAGGCAACAAGCTGTTGATTTCACAAAAGAAAGAAAGAAGAAAATTTATAAATGTAAATACATGTACATCAGAAGGTTCCCAAATCATATCAGTGCTGTGAAACGCAGGGTTTTACCCTCACTCATTCACATTTTTTACCACTACTCTCTCCCCTTTCTCCTTTGCCTCAGGTTCTTTGTTCTCTGACCAGAATCCATCAGAAATGGATGCACTTTGTCCCTCTCCTCCTGGACCTTCCAGACCCCAACGCCACTATGAGAGAATTGGGGAACGGACAGGAACCTCGTAAGTATAATGCAATCTCTTCTCATAATCTCATATGCACTCAGCAGTCAGTGACGAATGTCTAAATGATTTTATAATATGATGAAATGTTTGGTTGTTTTTTCCTTCTGCAGTATTTGTCAGACTCTCATCCACCTGTTGAAAGGGAACATTGGCACGGGGCTGCTGGGTCTGCCCCTGGCTGTGAAGAATGCAGGCCTGGTGGTAAATACACAGATTTCATTATCTGATCTCAGCAGGTCACATGACAGGTCTGGATACACATAATTAGATTCTGTTCCTCTTCCTGGCCGATATTCATGACATAGCACAAACACAGTCTGGCTGATGAAGAGCATGTAGGGTTAGCCTTTTGTCAGCTTTATTTTTTTGGGCAAAGTATATTGTCATCATCTGAAACTTGCCAGCAGGAACTACTATTAGGGAAGTTAATTGTGTTCATGAGTGAAACTGTGAAACGTGTTTCTCCTCCCTCAAGCTGTGACACTTGTTCACAGAATCCTATAGAGATATATTGTAAGATATATTGTATATAACGATAGTTTGAAGCAGGAAAAAAACAGATAACCAAATGAATGTACTCTTTTGGACACATATATGTCTTTAGTTACTCTGGACTGTCTTTAGTTCAACATTCTCATGTTTAAGCATGTTTCAATATTATTATTTGTCACTTTGCAAAATCATAAAATGTGTCATTTAATCTTCTGTTTTAAGGTTGTGCTCCAACCACAATGGAAAGATTAAATAACGGAATCACCTGTCTCTCCTTCCCTCCCTTTTCTCCCCCAGCTGGGGCCCATCAGCCTGCTGTGTATGGGCGTCATCGCAGTCCACTGTATGAAGCTGCTGGTGAAATGTTCCCACCACCTCAGTGCAAAGTAAGTGAAAACACCTTGAGAGACTTTACGCTTGAACAACACTTCATTGGGCAACTGAAGGTTTCTGTCATTTTAATTTCAGTGGGTAAAATTTACACGAAGAATCAATAACATTTAATCTCTGTAAGGTAAATTGTAAACACCAGGTTTCGATGTCAGCGCTTCCTCACGAAACAAATACCTAGGACTTCAGGGAGATATCATGCAAACTCAGCTAAGTGGACCACAATGCAATGCAGCCACAATCTTGTTGCCTTTTAAGTAAGTGCTGAGAAGAGCACTTTATAAGTGCAGTCCTATTACAATAATAAAAAAACTAGAGAAGAATGACTAATACATTGAATGAATTACCTGCCTGCATCAATCCCTACACTGCAGCACAGATCCTATGAACACAGCACTGCCATAATACAGACTTGTTCACTGATAAACAACATTGTCTGCAACTTAACCAGAGGACAGAGCCTGTCCTTGTTTGAAGTGTTTTGGGGAAATGTAGAATACTTTTTACTCAACCTGACTTGAGATGTTGAGCGTGTTCGATTCAGAGTCCATTTCCGTGGGGTTTTAAGTGCTTTTTCCTTCCCCTGCAATTGTTTGCTTACAAAGCGCAGCCTGAAGATAATTTCTTGTCT
The DNA here is from genome assembly GCA_037975185.1 of Centropyge bicolor. NCBI lineage: Eukaryota > Metazoa > Chordata > Actinopteri > Pomacanthidae > Centropyge > Centropyge bicolor. Next base: position 60,701 of record JBBMOC010000345.1, read on the forward strand.
CAGCCTCCGTTGCCTCACAGCAGGTCCACTGTGGCTTGTTTCTGCCAAACCAGCCGCCGCTGTATGTGCTGTAAAACAAGAGCTTTTGCTCCGCTTTCGTTGTCATTTGTTTGCTGAGCTGTCCACTGTGCCAACTGTGACTTGTTTGCTGGCGCTGGCTGATGGATTTCTATTTAAGTCCGTCTCTCTACCCTTTCCTACTGTGTAATCAAAAGCATATGGACAGTGTGTTTTGGAGCGTATCCACGCGGAGGCTTTCGTCAGCACTTCAAACCAGACATAATGTAAATGTGACCTGTGATCAGCTCTACCACTCAGATGTTTGCTGTAGTGCTACAGTAAATTTTGCCAACAGCCCAATTGTCATCTATTAGTTTATGCACCCGACATGGCAATCAACCTCCAGGCTGATCCATTATCTGTTTGACAGCAGTTACTGTGTGACACATGAGATTGTTAACACAGTCATGTGCACTTCAACTGGTTATCTGATTTCCATTAGTGTGTGTTGCAGTTGTTGCCCGTTCAGTCTCTCCCCTCCCTGTGTCCCGTTCCTGCAGGCATATACAGCGGCTCCGCCCTGCCACGCTAAAGAGGATTAAGCAAATAGAGAGCATGAATAGTGAAAAGTCATGAAAAGTCTCATATCAATCTGAGAAATAACGTAGAAGAAATACTCATGGGAAAAAAGCTGCTCTTTGTGTTTCTGTGGTTTCTTTGTTAAAGTGCCTGAGTTATCACATCCTCTTGTTCCCGCCTATACTTGCAGGAGCCACAGGTTGCATTTACTAAACCCACAAACGTGTAGTTTTTAATCCACATATGGATTTAAAAAAAATGTTGATTTCCACCTTTACTGTTCATTATAGCTGTTTAACGCTTTCTTCCCCAACTTATCTATGTCTGTTATTCTTAGCAGCTGTAATGATGCATTTTGTTATTTATTGACAGTTTATGGTTTCATTATTCTCACTTCACTGCAAAGGGATTTCCTCCCACTTTCACTTTCATTTTAGCCCGTAATTGTGTGACTGTGAAGCATGATGGTGCTGACAAAGAAAATAAAACATACCACAACCTCCTCTGAATGAGTGGAATTTGAAAACATACATAGAATCTGAATAGTAATGCAGAATGAGATGTGTGTTTCAGTTGCAGTGTCTGTTCCAAACAGAGAATCGTATACAAACACACGAATGCTGGCAATTAAAAGATGTGACTTTGTTTCCCTGTCCAGAGTGAACAGGCCGTCTCTGACCTACGGCGAGGCGGTGCAGTACGGCATGGAGAACGTGTCATGGCTGAGGAGACACTCACAACTGGGAAAGTAAGACAAACACTTTAGAGTTTAGAGCTCACTATTAGAAGAATATTATTTTATAATAATATTAATATTTTCAGGGATATCAGTTGCCTAGAGTCAGTTTTCATCTTTTATGTGAGTCACCCCTGTACAGTTGTTTTTTAGTCAGTGCTTAGCAGGTCAGCTGAACATGCACAACTTAGAAATACAGTATTTCTACATGCACCCACGCATTTCAGCATTTCTATAATTAGTACAACAAAACAGATTTTGTTTATTAAACTTTTTTTTTTCACATTTATAGAACTATAGAACTTGTTATAGAACAGAACTGTACAGACTTATGAACTGAAGTGAATATTTTTGGGGTATGAAAATAGCCGAATTTAAAGGCTATCAAGGCTGTTGGTCTACAAATATCAGCATTTTCTGTCATATCTGCATCTGTGTGTTAGTTCATGAAGACGTGAAGATGGTATAAGCCTTTTCACCGCTGGTCTGACCTGTTTTGTCTCTGTGTCTCACTCAGACAGACGGTGAACTTGTTTCTAATCATCACCCAGCTGGGCTTCTGCTGCGTCTACTTTGTCTTCCTCAGTGACAATATCAAGCAGGTCAGGATGTCTCTCTCTCACACACACACACACACACACACACCCTTCTCATTTTGAGAAAACTAAACTAAACTTGAACTGAAAAACACCAATGCTTCAAAGCACTATGATATGATTCCTCTGGTTTAATATTATCTGGTAGCTGTCCACTGCTTGTCACATGACTCTGTGAGATTGTTTGCTGTGTCAACGCAACGTACAGGTTACTGTGTACTCTGACCTCTGACCTGCACAGTTCAAAAGACATCAGAATAGATCAATGGTGTTTACGTGCCCCAGTAAACGTGGAGGTTGAACACAAATCTAAGTATGTGAACCTGCTTCTGTTTACTCTGATTATGGACTTTTGGTTTATGGAATAACCTCAGGTAGGATCATCACACGTAGGTTATTTTAGTTTATCTGTCAGTTCCCATTGTGACGTTACAGTGTTGTCCATGTATGTGCAGGTAGTCCCTGACAGAGTGAGAAGGTTTCAGCAGACGCTCAAAGTTTACACACACCACCCAAGATAGAAATAAAGGGAGTAGGTCACTAACAGTGGAGGGATAACAGTGATATCCAGAACATCAGGGAGAGATTATTTACTTCCACTAACTTCAACATAATGTATTTAAATACACTTAACAACATCTAAGTATTGTTGCTACGAGTACGTCTCTACTGCATGAGGTGAAGATGGAAACAAACTCGAATACAGCATTAGAGTACTTCCTGTTTGTTAGTTTAAAATCCTATCATCATACATAAGAAAATATGAACATCGTCAACCTGGCCATGCTTCTGATTTATGATGCTTGTGAACTTCTCATTATCTTGGTTATCTTGATTTTGAGGTCACTGTATTTTCCATTTGCACAAAAGCTCTAGTGTTTCTCTGACTAGAAAGATAAACACGACACCATGAAAGGTGCTGATAACGAGTTTGAGCTGTAGATAATCTGGATATAATTTAACTAAGATTTGATGGTAGTTTGATACAAATCTCTTGGACGTTTTTACTTCTAGCCAAACATTTTTCAATGTGGCTGTTGTTTTATCTATGATCATTGTGACCTTTGACCATTGGCTTTATTATCACCCACGTTAAGGTTGGATATCTGCTAACTTAACTATTCACCTCTTGGAAAGTCACACTGACAAAATGCATCAAAATGAAACATCTCACCTCTGATTTTAGACTTGTTCATCCATCTTAAGCCTTTGTTCAAGTTCAGTACAGTGAAGTTTGCATTTTAACACTGTATTGTAAAGAGAGACTTCATTTGTGTAGTACAGTTTCTTACCACTAGATGGTGGTGTCTGTCTACTGTGGTTGTCTTTTTCCTCCATTGCCACATTCACTGCAACATACAGACAAACTTTTCTGTGAGTTTATGGTTGTTCATCACTGTCTTGTTCTTTTTTCAAGCCTGTTTCTAATGCTGTGAATTAATTAGTGTTCCTGAGATGTTTGTTTGAATGATTGAAGTAATTCAGCAGAAACTTAGTCAATGACTCTTTTATTATTATTATTTATAATCAGTTGATTGTGATCAAGTTATTTCTCCAGTAAACATATATATCTGCATTAGGTTTCTATTGTTGTAAGTTACAGGAAATCCTTTGTGTTGCTTAAAGAATCCCTCTTTGCCACATATATTCTCACCCTAGCAGTTAGAACAGGTGTAATGTGAGAAGTTCCTTATAAAAAATCATGTTTAGGCAGCTTCCATCCTTCTCTCACTTACACACTGACTCTCTCCCTTCACCAGGTGGTAGAAGCAGCCAACGCCACCACCTTCAGTTGCCAAATGAACTACACCAACCAGACCCAGGTTCTAGTACCGAGCTTCGACTCCCGTCTCTACATGCTCTGCTTCCTGCCTGCCATCGTCCTGCTGGTTTTCACCCCCAACCTGAAGTACCTGGCTCCCCTCTCTCTGGTGGCGAACCTGGTCATGACCGCCAGTTTGGTCCTCATCTACTTCTACTCGCTCATGGTAAACACCAGACTTCTCTCATCTCTCTTTCTAACTTGCTCTCCGTAACCTTCATTAATTCAGAGAAGGTGTACTAACTTCAGCGCTGCCTCTCAGCTCTGCCTTTTCTCTCCCTCAGTCTCTTTTCATGCACACAAAGAACCAGATTTGCAACAGTACGTTACAAACCACTTCTAACACATTAACTCCACTTATACGTCTGTAGACTCCATGTTATGTTTTTGATTTATATATTGATCCTCACTTTATGCCTCGTTTGTAATGCGACTACATTTGTGAAACATCTGTTTTGCTGAAAGACAAATTCCTCACAGACTCAATTCTGTCAACCTGGTTGAATTCAGTAGCTGGATAAGAAAGAAAGAGAAAGAAGAGCTTGTTTTGCTCCCTGAATAGATGCAAGTAATTGTCAATAATATGAATGTAATCAAATGTGCCGAAGAATAAACCACCAACATTTAGTGATGTATCAGCGAATAAGTCCAAGAGAGAGATTCACTGTGTGCAGGGCTATAATCTGAATAAGGGTAAATATGGTTTTTAATCAAAGCAATAATCGAATGTGTTCTTTTTTTTATTTATGTGCACTGTCAGCCATTTTTAACCCTCACTGAACTTTCTGTGCGTCATAATCGGTCTCTCTGTTTCTCCTGTGCTGATTGGGTTCTGGGCTTGTTATGGATAACAAAACAACTGATAGTGACAGGGTCTCCAGATTACCTGTGTTCTGGTTATGGAGTATTTCATCATGGAGCTTCTGCCCTTTACAGATATATAGCAGTCGTGTTCCTGGAGAAACGGCCTTGCCTTGGAAAAAAAGCAATTTCTTGCATCAGAAACTGAACAAAGATTCAGCACTGAGAGATATATATGTGGCCTGTAAGGTGTTTCTGTGGCTGATGAATCAACTGAGCAAGGAATTTTGGGAAAGCTAGAGCATAAAGGCTACGAGCATTAAATAAACAAACAGTCTTTCTTTTTGTGCCCTGTTTGACTTTTGTGCCTCATCTTTATTTCAGCTTCACCTTCGACCGCAGAGTCTATAATAATATTAATGTGCTTCCTAAAGGCTTGTTTCACTTTCCATTTTAATGACTCCACATTAAGGTTTAAAGGTTTTGGCTCATCCTGTTGACCTTCATTTTAGGTGTAGTATAAAATATGGTCATTCAAAGTGAAATTATAAAGAGGTTTCCCTTTTACAACAAGGGCTTTGCCAGTAGCTGTCCAGCTGATTCCACTGATCTTTCCCCAGCAGATACGTTTCACTCAGTCATTGTTTAACAGGAGGACTTTTAATGAACATAGGACTGTCCAACAGAACAGATGAGGTGTGATGCGTTACATAGTCTTTCATTCACCCATTTGAGTTTCTTTTACAGTAATAGCAGTTCCCTTATCATTACCCTGCTTATTTCACAGCTTCTTATCAGAGACTCCATTCATAATGAATTATTTCATTACAAGCTAATGTAATTTGCCGGCTCCGGCCAACAAACGAGGCCAAGGAGTGATGTCCTCTCAGCACAATGTGCTGTTACTTAATTTGATTACAAATTATCTAAATGGACCTCTTGACTGCAAATATGATGTGATTAGATGTAGTCTGGTATTCAGAAATAACAAAGCAGCCAGTCAGAGATGAGTATTCAACAAATCTTTGGATGATGATATTAAATAAGGTGAAACACTTTTTTGCTGAATGTACATAATGTTAAAGTTTTTCTCTTTTTTTCCCCTAAGAACATCACATCTCCCGGGAAACTACCAAAGGTCGGCAGAGCTAAAGACTACCCTCTCTTCTTTGGGACGGCCATCTTTGCCTTTGAAGGGATCGGAGTGGTACGTGACCAACTGATGATAACTCTGTGATGCTGAAGAAAGGGTCAAACACATTAACATCTGAACAGTTTGTTATTAGCGTGAAACGTGTCTGGGTACATTAGGGCATCTGATGAGAGTTAGGGTCATACATTCATTATACCTGTTAACAGCCTGGTTGTGTGTTTGTCTCTCTGGGTCGGCAGGTTCTTCCCCTGGAGAACAAGATGCAGAGGCCTCAGAGTTTCATCCTGGTTCTGTACTTGGGGATGGGCATCGTCACCTTCCTCTACATCAGCCTCGGTACCATAGGATACATGTGTTTTGGAGACGGTATACAAGGGAGCATCACTCTCAACCTGCCCAACTGCTGGTGAGATAACATCACAAACAGATGTTGTTACCTGATTTGTAGCAGTTGAGTATCTGATCAGCAGAGTGTGACGCTGGACAGCATGCTGTACTTTTCTGACTCTGTTCAGTTCTGACTTTGATTTTTGTGTTTTTCAACATGCAGAACAAAAAGTGCAGATATCATCCACAACTCATTTGATTCTTTTTACACTCCACACTTTAGATTTGATGAAATTTACAAGAGCAAGTCTGCCTGTTTATTCAAGAAAATCAGAGAAATTCTTTTTCACGTACATACATATAAACACAAAAAAAGTCCAATGATTAATTTTTCAGCAAAGACTGCAAATAATAATAGTGTTGCAACAACAACTGTACAGTGATATTATAGATCAATTATATGCAAATAAGACAGTGGTGACAGAAAGCGTACCTATGATGCCATCTAGTGGCCAGCTTTAGATGAACTTAAAAACACCAACAGTGATTTTGCCCACAAGAGATTCTGATCATAGCAGCTAAATTAACTTGTTCTTGAACATGCTTTAGACCTGCGGCCCTCAGCAGTCGATACTATGAAGACAGTGGTTTGTAGAGGTTATGATTGACTCTATTCAGCTTCCTCTCTCTGAGGAAAAGCTCAGGCATGTGTACTAATTTTATTCCTTCTGTGAGCTCATTTGGTTATTTAGGGATAATAAAGGCACTAGAGCCAAATACTCCGACTGGATTTGTTTGCTCATTACTTGTTACTATCACAACAGCGACAGGAGACAGACATTTTATGAAACTGGACCGATGCAGCTAATTAGTGGAGTAGATTGGCTGTTCAATGAGGTTGAAAATTCAAAGACTATAATTACCGGCATCTCAGTTTTTAAAAATGAGCAGAAGACAGTCAATGTTTACTGTTTGTTTTACAAGCACTACCAATTGATTCATCTTCATCTTGTAATATGTTTTTTAATTGATCTTGAACATGAAAATTGAGGGTTTCTGTTGATGTTTGTTTTATTTTTTATGAGATTAAGATGTTAAGTCTGTGTTCTTTCGTCATTCTCACATGTCTGTGACTCTGTCGATCTGTCCTCCTTCCTCCATTGCTTCTTCCAGGACGTACCAGGCTGTGAAGCTGCTCTACTGTTTTGGTATTTTCATCACCTTCGCCCTGCAGTTCTATGTTCCAGCAGAGATTCTCATCCCACCAGTCGTGGCCCGAGTCTCCGAGAGGTGGGAGACGGCTGTCAACCTGCTGCTCCGCACCCTCTTGGTGATCTTCACATGTGAGTAAAAACCAGTCAGCAAAAATCATCCGAAATTCATCCAAGGGAGGGGGCGCTGTTGAGTGGTTATAGAGTAGACTGTGGTGTGGGCTCCCACATATTTGCCTCCATATTTTTGGAACAGTTTGAAAATCAAACTTTCAATGTTTCATGTTATGACACTACTTCAACATATGAGAAATGTCCATTTCATGAGAGGAATTACACTGAAAATGTCCCAAAGCCAGAATCATTACAAATCAAACAACGTTCAGTTAACAACAACAACATTTCACAGGGCTACAAAATCATGCCTGTGATCTCTTCCCTCATCTGTTCACTCCAGAAATAAAGACACTAGTGGAGTGGAGACAGTCTGATCCTCTGATCCACAGCTGTGACACTGGCAGGATATAGAGGAGAATTTCTTTGAGGGCAGATGAAATTTAGCTGTACATTAAGAAAACAGTGGTCAGCGTCCCTCGTATTCTTGACCTGATCACCAGTGTGTGTGTGTCTTTCACCATTTTTTGTGTCTTAAGGGCCGATGGCATGGAATCTGTGTGAGACCCCTCATTTGCCATTATATTTTGGCTTGAGTAGTAATTTACGAAGAGATATATTTAAAATGTCTCTACAATTTATCTGTACACTCTGTTTCACTGCAGGTCCTGTATTAGTGGTTAAATGCAGTTGGTGAATGTTATTTTCAGACACTACATTTAGAGATTAGATGGTGAGACCTGCGGACTGGACTGCTGCTCTCATGGAAACCATAATTGGGTGGGAGGAAACACTGCTCTTCAAAATTATATTTCTAACCTCATTTGGTGACATTCAGCCAGCCGTCACGTGAAGTGTGTGTGCAGGTGTGTGTGTCAGAGTGTGCACTCTTTGAAGTAACACTGTGGCTGCTCATTTCTGTCCGTGTGTTACGTTAACGCATTCATCTGTATGTGTGTGTGAAAATACCACCTTATTACACCTACTTGGTTATTTTCACATGGGGTTTATATTAAGATGCTCCTGTTTTTTTTGTCCTCCTTCTGTATGTGTACGTGAATACCAAACTGAGTTAAAGAGACATGTGAACATAAGGTACAAGACACGTCTCAGGAGGTACAGAAAAAGGTTTTACTTCAGGTTTGTGGATCCCTGGAACATCTTTTTACTGTGAGGATACTGAAGGCACTCTCAGACTTTGCCTATCCAGTCTAAATGGTTGTGAACAGTGCAAGGGGAATCTGAGGCGTTGAGCCTGCCAATCGTATATAGTCGCTCCTGGTAGAACTGCAGTGAGAGTTGTGTCCATATTCTTGTTAAAAGTTACCATTTTTGACTGTAGGTGAATCTGCCGTGGTCATTTCTTGTGACCGATCCTTTAGAACAGCGGTTTTCAAAGTGTGAGGCGCGCCTCCCCTGGGGGGCGCCAGAGGGCTTCAGGGGAGGCGCGGCGAGTGAAAAAATAAACCTGAAAAGAAAAAAAAGTGTAAACATCTGACAAGAGACAAGATGGATTGATTTTTAGTATCTCAAGTGAAAGTGAGAGAGGGCACAGAGTCTGGGGCGAGCAGAAAACAGAGGAAGTATGACCCTGATTATTTAAAGTTTGGCTTTTCATGTATTGGTCCTGATGATGCTCCGCTGCCACAGAGTGTTATCTGCAAAGAGGTGCTAGCTAACGACAGTATGCCACCATGTAAACTCCGGCGTCATATTGAAACCAAGCACCAAAGTTTAACGACCAAGCCGCTATGATAAAAAATATATATCTGACTGACGTTGATCTGTTTATTATCTGATTTGAGGAATTGCACAAAGAGGCCTTAAATTGAATGTATTCAAAAAGATATTAAAAAACTCTCCATGTCCTGTAACACAGGCTGAGGCAGCTTGTAACACAGTATGATGTGGTTAAAATTAGGGGTCAGCACCTCAAAACCAAGATTGGAGCTTGTGTCGCAAGCAAAGGAGTTTAATTGTCTTGGGGTCCTGATAAGTCTTGTGAGGAAGGAGAGGATGGAGCAGTAGCTCAACCAACAGATTGTAGCAGCGTTTGCAGAAATATGGGCGTCGCTGTGGACGGCCATGATGAAGACAGAGCCGAGCCCAAAGCTGTAGCTCCCAATTTATCAGACATACCAGCCTTCACGAACCTTTGATGAGCTCTAGAGTGTTCCACTGAAAGAGTGAGGTAATGGATATCAGCTGAGATGAGTTTCCCTCACAGGGTGTCTGCTTGAGCTCCTCCATAGAGACATTAAGCCAGCAGCTCAGAGTAAAACTGCTACTCCTTCACACTGAAAGGAGTCAATTAAGGTTTGTGAGGAAGCCTCCTCTTGGAGATATTCTGGACACGTCAATTGGTGAGAGATTGAAGGGCAGACCCAGAACAGACTGGAGTGGTTATGCATCACACTTTGTCTGGGAACAGCTCAGGATCCCTCAGAAAGAGCTGGAGGGTGTGGCTTAGGAGAAAAGCACCAAAGACCTGGAAAAGTGCTGCAAAATGAATGGATTAACAGACACAATTACAAAGTGCTTCTAATACAAGCAGCCACTAAATGGTTTGATTGAGGTTTTTGTTTTTTGTGTTTTTGCTCGATTGATTCTTCCAGTGAGCCTGAATTTTGCTTTGATTACGTTCTGTAGAAAAAAAAACGTGATTGATGGTGCTAATTTAATTTTGGATGGATGGATTGCGAATAAAAAACTGACATGATACTAACCAGTGGCTCATTCCAAAATGAGTTAGGGTTCACTATTGTTCTTGCGGCTGTTTGGAGAAAGAAAGGCTAAATGAGCCCTTCAAAACAGCTTGCTTTGTCAAAAACCAGGAACTGAAGAAGTAATTGAGTTTGCAGCAGGCGCACTGAAATCGATGGCTAATCTACAAGTAATGAGGAGGATGGGAGCTCACGTCCACATTTCATTGTGTTTCCCAAGAATATGTGCAGGCTTGGATATCGAATCTTAGTGGTATGCAGCATACTGATCCTTTGATCGTATGCTGAAGATTAACGTGAATATATTTGTCCTCATTTACAAGATACCGTCCACTAAAACTTATTGGTTGTACTATGTATGTGGGGGCCAGACTTTCAAAACAAGATTCCAAAATTGAGAGAGAGAGAGAGAGAGAGAGAGAAACTTGGATTACCTTCTTCGGAGGCACATTTATCTAAAATATATTATAACAATTTAAAGTTTTTTCCATCTTCAATTTTGTATTTTTTTTACACCCTCTAACTTGTGTATGGGTCATGCGTAGCCTCTGGGGTATCGTGCAATTCTCAGCCAACACTATATAACAAGTTTCACTTTCTGGATAGTCGTTATGTGTCCTAACCACTCGAGGCCATGTTAAGTGCTTTGCATAAAAGCCTCCATTAAATGATGAATGTTAAGACCACAATTTAAATCCCATCAGTCTGGAGGGAGATGTGATGGGTTGATGATATAGCAGACAAGCGCGTCGGTCTCAAGTTCAGTTTGATACAGATGCTGGTTTCTCAGCATCGACGAGTGCTTAAGGTCTTTTTGATATGCAGAAGATGAGGTAAGTGAGGGGAACAGGGCAGAGAATGCGATGATCTGTAGAGGCGGAGATTTACGTATATCTTCTGCTGGTTATTGAACTGTTCTACAGAGACGTCACTGATGCTATACAGATGACATAACCATGCTTTCATAGAGATTTACAGTTATAATTGAGAAAATATGACAGACTCTTGCCTGACAAGACACGTACAGCCTCATTGCCATTCCCTCCTCACAGCGCTATACGTGCAATGAAACCTCGAGTCACTGCACACTTATTCAGTTAGAGAACCACACAGCGTTGCTCAGCCCCAGGATTTTCATTTCCTTTATTAGCTGTGATTGGAGCCTGTAGAGAATTATGCAGATGACATTTGCCACGCTGTATAGGTTTCTGCACATGCATGTTGATAAGCTAATAAAAGGGAATAAATGCATACATGTGCCCCTTCATGTCTGCAGGTCATTTGCATGGCACCGAGCTGAGAGTGTGTGTTGCGATTGTGGAGATGGTGCGGCAACAAGAAAAGACTCGCTTCCATTGGGATCCCGCTGATGCATGGGGGGGGGCTGGAGGAGGAATCATGTTGCTCATACATGCACATCTGCGTGCAGGAGATTGCTTTTGGTTTTGAATGGGAATACGAGAAGAGATTGAAGAAGTGCGTCGTCGTCTGTGTATGTGTGGAGTAAATCTCCCAGAGAATGCCTCTGAGAGTCTCAGTGTTTGAATGGAGAACAGATGTCAGTTCTCGGCCGTCCGGAGGGAGAAGCTTTTCGTCTTTGCTACACTTCTGCTGCTGTAGTTTGCTTCTCTTGGTCTGTGTTTCAAGGTTATGACAAGGTTATGTTAGGCTGACAGTGTGCAGAGGAACAAACCCCCCCAATGAGCAGGTGCATCACTTTTCAGACAGTTTTCAGTTTTCTCTTAAATGTTGAGAAGTATGTATTTAGAGGAAAGAGCGTTGCATTAAAACGATTAAAACAGTTGTACTTATAATGATAATATTAATAGTGAACTTAATTTGTATAGCCTTTCATACATGAAATGAAGCTTGAGGTGCTTTGTAACAAAGAAATTACATGCACCAAGTGCTGTGCTTAAAGGGGCAAAGAAAAACAGGGAAGGAAAATTAATGAATTCATCTATCTGAATATCGTTTTCAAATGCCTTTGTTTCATGTGAGATCAGTTAACCACACCGACTTGTCGGCAATCTGCCAAAAAAGATTTCATATCACGGTGGAAAATGTCACAGTTGGTGCAACATTGTCTGATGTCCCAACTTATTCTGTTCTCTTGACTTTACTTAGAAGAGCTTTCAAGTGGTCGAACTGAACCTCGATGTTACTCTGTGTTTCTAATTGGTGCAACAACAAATCCTCGTCTTTCCCCGTCATTGGTTTCACTTTGAGCTCAAACAGTCAGATAAGAGTCAAAAGAGAGGACGGCCCTGAGCAAACTCTCTCTCTCTCTCTCTCTCTCTCTCTCTGCTGAGCCCCGCTTTGACTCGTGCTCCAGCTGGAAAGGTCAGTTCATTTCAATGCAGGGAGATTTCTTTTGAAGTGAGCACTCTATTCTAATTTGGCAGAGATGGGCTGAGGGGCGGAGGAGCTTACTGTTGCTGTTACTGTTGTTTCGGATCACAGGGACTCTGAGTGGCAGCTGTAGGAACGCTACATGGCTTCGCCTTGTTTCTCGTAGTTGTCGGTGCCGTGATAACGTTATGTTACACAGTTTGACGAGTATTACCTTTTGATCCGATAATATATCTCACATGGACGCCATCTGGTAAAGCTGCAGAAAGTGAATATTGATCAGTAGCAGCTGATGGTTGATTTCTAACCTCACAGGTAGTGTTCAGTCAGTTTTTAGAATTTCTTCCTACAGCAGCCACCGATTGAACCAAATCTTAGCTTGAATAAACCCAAACAAAGAGCTGAAGCACTTCAACACGCAATATCATTATATGCACCTGACCCCTCTTCTTCTAGAAATACTCATTATTATTTTGCCTGTGAGTCAATCAGGAGTTAACCTCAATACTTGAATAAGCCAACTATTGAGAAATGTATATTTTCAACCAAAGTCAAGTCAGTTTTATTAACTTAACCCCAAATCATAAATCTCATGTTGGGTTCTTTTCAGTCTTTTCAGCACCCTCTATCCAAACATGGTCCACACAAGGAAAAACTTTACTTCTATTAAGTAACTTAACTCTTATTATTCTTTAACTTCTATTTTACTGCCTTGACCCAAAACTGGAAGAACTACAACAATACCTGAGGTGTTGATTATTCAGCTTTCTCATTAGAGTCATTTGATGTATCGTTGATTTCCATATGTACAGTCTGACCTCTCACAGTGTTATCAAAAAGTCACTGCTTTTCTTGGCCCATGTAAAGCACTGTGAGCGGCCTTTGTGTTTGAAATGTGCTGTATAAATGAAGCTGCCGTGCCTTGCAGCAGAAAGCAATTCATGCCAATAAACCCCCACCCCTCCACTTCGCCCCTCGAGGACACAGATGAATGGGTTGTTAGCAACAAATAGACGGCACCAATTTTCACCACCATTAGATTAGTTTTGCACAAACGAAAACTAATTCCATTAAAATAATTTGAAAGATGCTGAAATCACATAAATTCTCCACATAATAACATCGCTAATAGGAAAACCAACCCAAGTCTCTGCAATTCTTATTTCCATAATGCCCCCTCTTTAATGGAGCTTTAAATACACGAGTTACATGCACCCATACATCCGTGCTAGCTGAGAGGAAAGTCTTGAAACAAAACATTCTTCCTGCCTGTGTGGCAGCTATATTGGCTGCACTGGTCATTTCATTTTCAAAAGTGCTTCCTTTGTCTGAGTCACTTTGCCACAGGCCTGAGCTGAGCAGCTAGCGTGTGTTGTTAAGCTGTTGATGGGAACAAGAGAGGACATGAGGATGTCGCGTGAGCCTCCTCCTCCTCCTCTTCTTTGTTTTTTTGTTCTTCATCCCGGAGCACTGTGGCACAAAGGTGGCATGCCACTGGGAATGCATGCTTCATGTTGCCGGACTGTAGCGCTGTCATATTTTTTACCCTTTCAGAAACATGATGCGTGCACACATTCACCTTTACGTCTCGCGGAGCTGATTCACCTCTGTTGTTTGGCCTTTGCTTTCCGTGCCTGTTTCAGCTCATCTGAATTACCCTCTGTCTGTTAGTAGCAGGGAGACTCGAAGTTCAGGTGTCAGGTGACGTGATGAACCTACTGTAGGTCTACAGGTCTATTTTAGGAAGCGCTCTCAGAAAACACCACAATAAAACCTAAAAACAGCCACTATAAATTGTTGAAGAGAAAAGCAGCTCAAGTATAGGACCACAAAAATGTATAAAGTAAAATGAAAATACTTTTTGATAACATGCATTTATTTTAAATAGAAAAAAACTTTAATTTTTATTTACTTTATTAATTTCAAATGCATTGAAAAAGTTGCCAACACATGCTGAACATTGTGACTCAGAGTCTGTGGTGCAAACATTGACACATTGCCGAGCACCTTCTTCAGCCTGTGTCATCATCACAGCAGCCATTTTAAGACATGGTAACAATCCTTGAACGCAGGAGTCTCACCTGATCACTTGCGAGTGACAGGAAGAAGAGTCAGCCCTGAAGGTCACGCCTGAGAAACAAACCTGAGCATCGTCTGAATGTGCAAGTCACGTTTTCAAAGCAGCCTCATCTCTGAATGACAACCTCTGTCCCCACACATCCAAAGCACAGCTCTGTTAGTGTGTGAGCCGAGCTAAAAGAAGCACAGCCAGAGTAGCCGGACTGCGAGCAGACAGGTCAGCCTGAGGATTTCTGTCTTTAGCATGGAGCTCCTGCTGGGCGGGGAAGGTCAGCCTCGCCCTCCAACTCCATCTTCCCTCAGTTCCACTCCTCCTCAGGATTCTTTCTGTTGTCACCCTTCTCCCTCTCATCATTTTTTCATTGTGTTTTCTCTCTCTCTCAGTCCAGATCAGGCTTGCTCGACATATTCGGCGCCGTGACCTAGTTTTTAGGTGCTTAAAATTCTAATGACAGCAACAGGTAAATAAAGCTGTAAACCAACCATAGACTGTATAAAATATGGACGTAGTGTCCGTCACGTCACCCATAGGTTTCTGAAGAGCAAAAATGAAGCTAATCGTAGTGCGTAGCAATATTGGTAGCCTACCTTCGGTTACTCCAAATATGGACAAAGAGGTGGAGCGAGGGCGGAGCTGAGGCGGGTCGAATGAACACTATTGGCTGAAAAAAGCTGCTGAAAAAAGCCGCTTTATTCGAAATAGTCAAACTAGCTACGGCTAACCAGCTAGGTTAAATGCTAAATATCGTTGCTAGCCGGCTAACCCCACGACGATCTCTTTCCCAAACTCAGTGAGTAGAATTAGCCGGGGTGACGCCCTTTAGACCGTCAGTGGCTAGTTGTCAATCAAAGTGGCACCACTTAGATTGACAGCTATGAATTGTGCATAATGATGTATGCTGTATATTTTAACGCCTTATAAAAAAATTCGCCCCCCCCAGCGTTGTCATGGAGTAGAAAAACAGCTTATGAGACTAGAGCCATGTTTTGAACCAGGCTGTAAATATGTTTTTTTCTGTCGTAAAATCGGACATTTTAACATGGGGCTCAAATGTAATTGACTCCCTTCTGCAGCCTGCTCTAGTGGTTATTGGAGGAACTGCAGCTTTTTTGCACTTCCGCATTGGCTTCATTTTTCAGCGGCAGAGGTTGCCACTTGAAACCAACGTTGGAGCAAGGCAAATCCTTGTACTGTATTTTCAGTCAAAGGAGGCAACTCAAAGTGATATATTTAAAACAAAAGTAATGTATTTTTTAAATTATATCTTTATTAATATGATACATGCAATATGGCTGTATCGGTCTGAAGTCAGCGGTGACATCATGCTGCCTCACAGCGAGAAGGTTCTGGATTCAAACAGACAAGCAGGTTAAGTTACCTGGTGACTCTAAGTTGGCCGTAGGTGTAAATGAGTGTGAATGGTTGTCGTGTCTCTGTGTATCAGCCCTGTGATTGACTGCCAATCGGCTGCCTCCGAAGGATTCCACTTGACGATTTCTAATAAGAAATCTCATGTGAACCAGTTTGCATATCAAGCAGCCCCTCGTTGACTCTGGTTTTCCATTTGCAGGCCATCCCTCTGACCCCTCTGCTCCTCTGTTGTTGTCCTCCTCTGTACATGCTCTAATTTTACATCCCGCTTCTCCATTGTTAAGCCGCCTACGAGCCAAGAGTTGACACCCAGCAGGCCTTCAGGGAGGCAACAAGGCACAGCATGAAGAATAAAGCACAGTGAAGTGCACAGATGAGGGCGTGTGGCTTCAGCACAGGGACTGTAGATATTTACTGCACTGACAGCTGTGAGGCAGAAATGCGACATTTACATTTAAGGTTTTTGTGTATTTAATTGACCAACTCAGTGTGACGATTAGAGGTGGGCGGATCGATCCAAATATCGATAGTATCGATACCAAGTTGGTATCGTTATCGGATCGATACTAGCGTGATGAGATTGATACTTTAATGTCAGTTTCGCTCTTGTATGTGCTTGTGCGGTCTTATCAAAGAAGCAACAGCCAGGTCACTGGACTTGCCGCTTCTTCTGTCTCACTGTCAGCACGGAGCAGGCGCACTTTGCTCCTCCTCCCCCTCTTGTGCTCTGATGTTGTACCGTCACGTAACTCAGCGGCAGCAGGCCACTCAGCTCTCTCTCTCTCTCTCTCTCTCTCACACACACGCACACACTGAAGCAGAATTTTTTTATAACATTTGTTGTGGTGTGATAGTTTTGTACACTTTTTTAATTGAGAAAAATCCAGAAAAGAAGTGCACTGAAGGGGGAAAATTAAATTTTATATTTGTATTGTAGTTTCTCAACTCTCTACCTCTAAAAAGATTTTAATTTGTTCTCATATAATAATTTTTTTCACTTTGTTTTTTATAAGAAAGACATGCACACATAACAATGTTTGGGGGAAATTTTTTTACTTACTGCTCTATTGCCTCTGTTTTTGATAATAAAGTATTTTGCAGTCGCCTTTAAACTTTGCCCAAATTCTGTCCATGGTTTTAATAAAATAATCCCAAGAAAAAAAACACAAAAACACCTAAGGGTCAGCAGTGTAATGGTACATCAATCTTAAATATTAAAAGTATCGGTATTGGTATCGGTATCGGCGACACTGGCCCTGTATTTACTTGGTATCGGATCGATACCAAATCTTGCAGTATCGCACACCTCTAGTGACGATGCCAAAAGTGACGATCATACCCCTCAACCTCAGAACCCCCACAAAATACACACATTTCATTGGCCTAATTTACAAAGTGGAGAAATGTTTAGTTGGGTGTCACCGTGGCCACAGATCCACAGGAATCAGGAATTTAAAGCACAAGGAAGAAATATACCAGCGTTCCCTCATCAGTATGTAGGTTTTCTGTCCAGAGAAAGAAAAGTCAGCAACATTTGATCGTTGCCCCTCTTGTCCTTGTCTTGTTATCATTCAGCATGAGGCATCACAGACTGACTGAGCTGAGAAATAGGAGCCTGCTGTGTTCAGCTTTGTGTCCTGACATGATGGGACTGCAGTTTTCAGGTGTTGGGGAGTTTGCAGCTGGAGCTAACTTCTGTGCAGAGTCAGCAGAATGTCAAACAGGACGACTGTCCCACTGCGTGTGACTGATTTTCTTCATCCTCGTTAATCGATGACAACCAGGATTTGTCTCGTGAAGTATCAAACGTCTCTCTGTAGCCTGCATGTCCTCAGTGTCTTTTTGACACCTAACAGGACGAAAAGTTCCCAGAGCAGGACGTACCGGTGGACACTCTGTAAAAGTGCTGTTGTCCTTGTCCTTTTGTGTTGCCTTTCTTGCACTTTCAGACCCCCTCAAAAAAAATCTGGAGTAGCACCCGTGGGCTCTCAGATACAGCCAGGAAAGGACAACAGTCTCTCTCTGATCCTATTGCTTGTTTAAACTCAGCCTTGTTTGGTGAAGAGATAAAGTTAAGTGTCCACGGGGAGCGTCTTCGGCCACAGTGCCGGGGTCTTTTTGCCATTATTTTTTATTGTAGTATTCTCAGAGGTGCTTACAGCCTAACATGTTTGTTGTTCAAGGAAAGAGGCTTTTGACTTTTATCACTTTTCTTCAACTTCTTCAAGTGAACAGAACATTGAAGGCCTTTTTGACAGCGTGATGGTCCAACCTTCAGCTGCTGATGCTGACTGTGAGGTGACATTCTTCACCTCTACATGTTTTGTTTCTCGGTTTTCTCGGTTCTTGAAATTGGACTTCCACTGTGTGAAATAACGTAATTTGCTCGTTAGCATGTTTTGTTATTGCAACATAAATCCGATGCCACACGCTGCAGACTTGAAAGGTCTCTTGGTGGCATTTTGCTGCTGAAAAAAATAGCAGCTCATCATTGTGTGATACCAGAATATATAGTTTTATTGTCCTGTGTTGATGCCTTTGTCCTCTTTTTTACCTTCGTTGTATCACTGTGCTTTTTCCCTTTGACATATTTGATTATTATTATTGTTATTTTCTTTTTTTCTTTTTTTTTCTTTTTTTGAACTATGTTTTTATTGAACATAAAAAGACACAATACAGAACGAAACACTCCTTGACAACATCCCATAATAAGTATGACAGTTCCGGAAAAAAAACAGCCAAAAGAAGAAAAATAAGATAAAATTATATATATATATATATATATATACACATATACATACATACACCCACGCACACATACATATACATATACATACACATACGTCTTATTGTTATTTTCTACTGTTACTTCCATCCATCAGGCGAATCAGCAGTGCATTTTCTATGACATGTGTGATTTCAGTTATTTATTTTTCTCCCTATAGGTTAGCTGTTGAGTGACAGCAGAACATTGTCAGACCCTTATCTTGCTCAGATTGTCTGTTTTCAAATTTAAAGCAGAGATTTCAATTAACTCCCATCTCTGCTTCTTCATGCATGTGACCAGTTTGTCCTCATAATCTGATGTGAACTTTTGCATCGTATCCAGGGAACATGATTACTCGCCCTCTGGCCCACTTTCCATTCTGCTCAAGATGTACGTCACTTATTTCAAAATTATAGTTTCACAAGAGATTGATATGGATTTATTCATGAAACCAGGCTCTAAACAAGCAGCAAACATCCTTATTTATCACACTGTCCCTCACAGACAAACAATCTATAGCAATCATTTTCCGCAATTGTGGTCTTTGCGACAGAAAGTAAACATTGTTGTAATTCTACCCAGAAGGCCACAGTGTTCCTTTTCCCCTGAACACACATGTTCACACATCACGCTGCAATCTGTACCTGCTGGTGCTCATTACCTGGCTCACACACACAACCCAGGCGGCTGCTCAAGGCCTAATCTCTCTTTTTTAAGATCAACACTGAGGTGTGTTTTTATTTGTTTGGGTTCTTCACAGTTTTCCTACTCTGTTCAGATGCTGTAATAAAGTCGTGTGTCCTTGTTTTTACCCGACAGTTCATGTTTATGTTCCTCGTGGCGTTTGAACATTTCTGTTGTTGTTTGACATTCTTTCTTACAGTGACTTACAATGGCTGTTTACCTACAGCGTGTTTTGCATGGTTTGGCTAATCTTTGCTGCTTTAGTGATCTTGTGTTTGTTGTTCAGCTGCTTCCATGTACTTGAAGCTAAAATCACTGTAACTCCTGAGAAAAGCTCTCTGCTGCTCGTCTTTACAGCCGCCTTGATGACACAGACACAAGCAGCTTGTTTGCTTTGATCAAATGGAAACAAAACTACATGATCTGAAATAGCACAAAATGAACATGCTGGAAATCTGAGCATTGAACAGATTCTAACAATGTCAAACCGTCACATAGTCGGCAGATGTATGTGCTAATCATGTTTCTAAGATGCTCTTTGGTGCCTGGTGAAGAGCAGAGTGTAGACCATAGACTGTATAAAATATGGACGTAGTGTCCGTGACGTCACCCATAGGTTTCTGAAGAGCAAAAATGAAGCAAATCGTAGTGCGTAGCCATCTTGGTAGCCTACCTCCGGTTACTCCAAATATGGACAAAGAGGTGGAGCGAGGGCGGAGCTGAGGTGGGTCGAATGAACGCTATTGGCTGAAAAAAGCCGCTTTATTCGAAATAATCAAACTAGCTACGGCTAACCAGCTAGGTTAAATGCTAAATATCGTTGCTAGCCGGCTAACCCCACGACGATCTCTTTCCCAAACTCAGTGACTAGAATTAGCCGGGGTGACGCCCTTTAGACCGTCAGTGGCTAGTTGTCAATCAAAGTGGCGCCACTTAGATTGACAGCTATGAATTGTGCATAATGATGTATGCTGTATATTTTAAACGAACGCCTTATAAAAAAATTCGCCCCCCCCAGAGTTGTCATGGAGTAGAAAAACAGCTTATGAGACTAGAGCCATGTTTTGAACCAGGCTGTAAATATGTTTTTTTCTGTCTTAAAATCGGACATTTTAAAATGGGGCTCAAATGTAATTGACTCCCTTCTGCAGCCTGCTCTAGCGGTTATTCGAGGAACTGCAGCTTTTTTGCACTTCCGCATTGGCTTAATTTTTCAGCGGCGGAGGTTGCCGCTTGTTTTCAACATCACAGTTTAGAACCATGCCAGTTTCAGATGTTCTGATCAGCTCCAGTTCTGCCATCATCGTTTCTCTCTCGTCTCTTAACAGCTTCAGTGTGTGAAAATCTCCTCTCTGCTCTGATCTTACTTTCATTTCCTGATTTCTTTCTGGTCACTTTGCTGAACCTGCATGGTGATTTCCTCCACAGTGCAGGCACTTCATCTTCTCTGCACTCGTCCACATGGCGATTGTCCTTCCCACATCTCCCACATGTTCTGACTCCTCTACACGTGGCAGCAGCAACATCTGAGAGCCCTTTCACCTGCTCTCACCAAGTACATGCACACTGGAGCTGCACTCTTTCCAGCAATTCTTTAAAAGTCAAACACACTGATTCACTCTCCTCTCCCTCCTTTTCTCACACACTTGTCAATATTCTTGTTCGCACACCTGCAGCATCCTGAAATGACTGGGCCTGTACCGACACCAGCACTCCACTCACCGCTCCCGTCTTCCCTCTGAATACACACATCCTCAGGGCTCCATCTCTCCGACACTTTGATGCACACTCGATGATAACCGTCCCACTTGTTGTAATCCCGACCCATCCTACATCTCCAAGTTTTCTCCCTACAAACTTTCCAAACCACATGTGACTTCTTGAAAATCTGTATGTGTCACAGTTATCATCCCGACAAGATTCGTCTCCTCTCTCCTCGTCGTCTCATTGAAATTGCTCGAATAACTCCTTCCTCATTTTATTTTCAAATCCTCTTGTGTCCTCATTTCCCATTTCGCTCTCTGATTCCTGCTCCGACACCGTCTCTGCCAGCAGCAGCCGCTGCTACGCTAAAAGCTCTCAGAAAAAAATTGGCTCTTTCTCCTCGTTCTCGTTATCGTCTGCAAATTTTCCTCAACATCAACTTAACAATGAAGACGTGTTAGTTCTGCTGCGACTTAAAGGTCTGAGCGTTTGATCAGGTCTGAGCGTTTGATCAGGTCTGAGCGTTTTGATTTAAGATTTCTGTTATTGGTTCCTTGTTTGTAACTCCGAGTTCCTCCTGCCTAAAAGAGATTATTCCTGGTTAAATAAAGGTTAAATAGAAATTAAATAAATAATCATCACAGCCCAAATTGATTGCAGCCCCTCCAGCAGACTGTCACCTCCTGATTAAACGAATCCTCGCACACTCTCACAGGAAGCAGTTGTAATGACAGCTCCTGTTGCCACGTGTTTCCTTCACTTCAAACAACCACGAGCCACGATAAATTGAATTGGTAACTTTGATGAGTGCACGTCCCGCTTCCGCTCGGCCAAAGGTTGTGACGGCTCTTACAATTTATCCCAAGGGCTGAAATAATCGATTTAATTTCCTAAGAAATTTCGAGCCATTTGTTGAGGATGTAGAAGCAGTAGTTTAGCCAGGACAGCCACCCCCTCCAAGAAAAGCCTATCTATCTCTATCTATCTATCTATCCATCTATCTATCTATCTATCTCTATCCATCTATCTATCCATCTATCTATCTATCTATCTATCTCTGTCTATTAATTTCCCATAAATTAACTATAATTTAATAATCAGCTACTTGTTACAGCACAAAGCTGAATTTGCTCTGGAAGTCGTTGACCTTATTCTCCCTCTGAAACAGTCACAGCGGCAGGAAAAGGTTCAGTGTAAATGAAAGCTCTTCTAAAGTGATTCCGCTGTGAAATAGTGTTTTATTTATGGGATAACGTCACTTTCCGCGCAAACCGGAAGTAGCGGTAGAAAACCGGAAGTAAACAAACGGGCAGCCAGCAGATCGTTTTTTGAGTGTTTTCTACAACTTTCTCCGTCATCTTACATGCCTATTAAGACGTCATTGTCTGTAAATATGTGTTCTTGAGATCTATATTGATGTTGAGAATGTCTTATTTTACGAGTTATGGACGAAATTTACATGTTTATTCTGTAATGCATTGTGTTGCAGTTTCACACCGTGTTTCAGTAAAGGATCCAAAACAAGTCCCAGCTTCAACTGGCTTTATTGAATCCTGTGTTTAACTGACTGGGTAACCGCTGGTGAGACCAGTACAAAAGCGATTATTAAAAAACGCCGTCTGTTGCTTTTGGAGAAGAGTTTTTCCACCTCGGTCGGCTCGTCGGGGCGAGGAGAAAAGCTGATTGCTGACTCGACACGGTGATGGAGTGGGGGAAGAGAGGAAGGTGAGCCAGAGGTTGTGTTGATAGAGACACGGAGGGCAGGAGAGAGGGAAGGACAGGGGGCAATTATTCAGACAAAATAGCAGAGGAGGTGTGTTTGATGCCAAGTTAATGATCGTTAGGGATCATGGCTGTTTGGTTAAATGATATACTCTGCTGGCAACAGAGAAACTGCAAATCAGCGTATTTAAGAGTTTTATAACTTTGTCTTCCAGCATCATGCTTTATAGATTTGTCATTGACAGGGTGGACTAGTAAATCCTGCGGCTGGAGCATCAGAGGCTCCTGTGATCATCAGGAAAGATGGCGTCTGTGACCCACACGCTGAACTGTCACGTGTTCAGAGTTTTGCCAAGTGTCATATGCTCAAATATTCCAGCTGACAAATAAAGGGAACAGTTAGACTTTGAGTGAGTTCTGTGAGCTCCGAGTTCTTGCTCACCTTTGATTAAGGCATCAACAGGAAAGGGGCGGAGCTTAGATCAGTCATTTGCTGGCATAAATATGAAGATGAGTTTTTTATTTTCCTGACTGCTGTTTTTACTTTTGCATGACTCTGGCTTTTTTAAGTGTAATCTGTCTGCCTGTGCTGTCGGCTCCATGCTGTGCAGATCCACTCCCGGCTAATAAACATTAGCATATGCAGATCGTGACTGTTCGGTAGCTGTTGGTCCCAGTGAAAACAGCCTGGGGGTCTGATGGGGGGAGACTGGGCTCCCTCCCATCTTTAATGAGCTGCAGTCGGCTGAGCTGCGGATCGGCCTGCTCCGGCTGTGCCAGATGAAAGCCGGCTCCCGTGCGCCGGAGCTGGAGGCGGCCGGGTCCTGTGGCTCCGTCCCGCTCAGTGATTGCTGACAGCGAGGTGAGAAAATGAGACAATGGGACGGCGTCTAGTACATCCAGGTCGACTGTGGAGAAACGGAAACCAAGACCCTCCCGACTAATCTTTGATCCAACCTCAGAGCATCCCCCGCCGCTGGCTGGCAGACCCCGCCTGGCTGAGGAGCCGTCTCTCCCAGAGGATTTAAAAGTTTGGGGCTCAGTTCAGAAAGTGCCCACTGACAGTGTGAAGGCAGGCAGACCCCCGCTCTCCTCCTTCCCTCTGAGTCTGTCCTTATTTTCCTCTTCCGGCTGCTTATTTGAACTGGCCTGGCCTGCACAGCGTGTTTGTTGATGCCAGCGGGTGGAAAGAAAAAAGATCAGAGTTTCTCGTTGCTTGATAGTGTGTTGTCCTAAAGACTTTGGACTTTTCAAGATATTGTTCACTGTTGTTGTTGTTGTCTTAGCAAACAGTGCATTTCATTGGAGCCGCTTTCCGTCTTGAATCTGGGATGAGCTCCATCTGTAGATCACACATGTCTAAATGTCTTTTTACGATAAGATAAGATGAACCCATAGACTGTATAAAATATGGACGTAGTGTCCGTGACGTCACCCATA
>JBBMOC010000346.1:0-22839 GCA_037975185.1 Centropyge bicolor
GGGGTTACCTGGATTGGGGGGTAGGGGTTGGAGGAGCAGGAGGGGAGGGAGCTGTCCTCGCCGTGGGGATAGAGGGTGGAGGGCGTGGGGGAGGGGAGCTCCGGGAGGTGCTGTCCTAACGTCGAAGAACCGTCAAAGATGCACTCCAGAGACGCTACCTACAGGATACAGGAGGGGAGGAAAGACGGAGTCTCGGAGAGGTCAAAACACAGCAAAGGCAAAGCAGCAGAGAGACAGTGAATCCTTGCAGAGGTCAGACAGATGGGGGGGGGACAGGAAGTGAGAATGAGCGGGAGGGTTCCTCAAATGTTTTGGGGGCCGATGCTGACGAGATGCTCTGACAATAGTTTGTCTGCTGTTTCAGGAGTAAGAACAAAGATGCCTTTGTGCTTTTTGAGCTGAAGTATTTATTTAGAAGAGTGTGACAGGAATATGTGATGACATCAGAATCAGCATCATCTCTGTCAGACCACCCAGGCATGTGAGCTCTCCAGGACCAAACTTATCAGCCCTGAATGCTGCAGCAACACAGTGATGAACATGGACCGCAGGACGCTGAGACACACGACAGACGACCACATGACGACACAGCTGCCTCCGAAGAGTCTGTCAACGAGGGACGATCGACACCAGTCCCAAAGGTAAGGTGGGAAACAGTGCAACTACAGAAGTACAGCTCCAGTTAATAAAGCACCACACCAGAATGAATGGCCCAAGATTAAACCAAGTCATCTCTATGATACTGAACTAAAGCTTGTTCGTTTTTATTGATCATCCTGAAACTGTGAGAAGTGACAGAAAGAGAAAAGAGAAACATTTGCTCTCGACTAGAAACAGAAATGTAAAGATAAATGTAAGATGAACTAAAGATTAGCTAATTAAGATTCATTCATGTTTTCATTTAATGGTGACAGGTGTATCTAATGTCCTTCCATAAAAACACCTGAATGAGCCACTTTTATTTATGCCAGCGTTAATATAAGGTCTTTGTATTTACACTCGTTATTGAAACTAGTTTAATCTCAGAATCTTAAAATGTCCTGTTTACTGTGCTGTTAGTGTGACGATCTATAACAATTTCAGACTGCAAAAACCTCCTTTAGACCAGATGATTGGATGATGATGATTTCATCCTGCTTTCAATACATGTACGATTATCTTCAATCAAATTATTCAATCAAATTATGAGGACCAAGAGAGGCTGAGCGCATTGTCCGCCACACGGTGGCAGCAGAGCTCCGCTGAGCTCCCAGCAGTCTCTACACATTAGTCCTGTTTATGCAGCGTTAATCTCGTCTCATGTACTCTGTTACCATGACCACAGCAGCGTGAAATGCTTAAACCCCTGTGAAATATCTGATCTCAGCTAATCGGCAGATTGGATTAATCAAGCCCAAACACGGAAACGGCGGCTGCAGAGAGACAGCTTGGTTTTTCGGTTGTTTGTGACACGACGCCGCACAAATCAACTGGAACCAAGAGGAGAGATTTGTCTGGAAACTTCCATTCAACAACTACATCATGTTTGACTTGAACTGACTTGAAAACAACAACAACAGAATCAGCAAACTGCTCAATTCAAAGGTGTAGAAATGTACTCCATGCCTTCACCTCTATATTACATGGATACATAATTTTTGGTTTTTTCATTTATCAAGTTTTGTTGGTGTAGCTTCCCGCTCTGCTCTCATATTGTGGGTAAATCATTTGTGTTTAAATCTGTCCTGACACATGATTACAGAACTACATTTCCTTCAAGGGAGTAAACCAACAAAACTAAGACGTCCTCAGACGACACGGTCACTTGTTTTTATGCTACATAGATAAACTCGGTCGTTTAACCTTGTGACCTCATCGTCTCAACACCTATTATCATTATTGCTTTATCTATCAGTTATTTCAACTAATTTATTTTATATCTAGTTGGTAAAACGTCAAAGACAACAGGTAACAGGTTCAATGCACAATGTGAGGCCTCATCCTAACTCCAGTGATTCAGTTTGCCACCTGCATGAAGGAGCAGGTTTTATAGCAGTGGAGCTGGAGACATCCTGACTCCTGGTGTCAGTGAGTGTCTCTCTTTAGGAGCCACATCTTTCAAACGGCACACCTTCTGTTTGTAAGGCAGACTGGACGTGAGACAGCATAGTGTCCAAGAAGACGGCAGTAAACTGATCTGAGTCCCTCTTTGATGGATCCTGTTCACACCAATATGACAACAAACAGTACAGGACGTGATCTGAGCAGCGACAGACACAAACACAGCAGCAGCTGACAGGAGCAGCATGGAGGACGGCATGAACAGGAAGCAGAGTCATGTGACCAGGGCGACGCCAAATTCTCCAGGTTGAGCTTGCAGGAAGTCTGCTTCAGTTGTGGTTTCCATAAACACAATGACAGCCCGACTACAGCAGGCTGCTCATGGTGTGTGCACCACGCCCCTCAGTGCAGCTGCAGGAAGGTCGGGAACAATGAAGAACTACAGAGGACACAGCAGACTATCTTAAAAACTCAGATATTTGCCAATTGGAATGCAAAGGTCCCACAACCTGAGGTCATAAGGACAGCACCGGCCTCAGGGGCCGAGGACGTGACGGACGGCCGGCTCAGTCACTGAGTGGCTCACAAAACTTCTTCAATATTAGAATAATGTAGAAGCAGAGAGAGTTCTCCTCTGCTCTGCTTCTTCTGCTGCCGCTGTCGGGTTCTGGTTCTGGTTCCATCCAACCAGAACCCGACAGGAGCGAGAGTCCTGGCCGTCGGCTCAGGTTGGGAAGTCGTGTAGTGATGCTACAGGAAAGGTCATGGTCAGCAAGATCTGTGACGGAGCAGCTACTGGTTAAAGCTCTTAGCTGATGTTATTGGTTAATGAAATGCTGAAAGGAATCAAGTTGTTCCACAAGTCGCTTCTGTCCTGTGAACTCACCTTTAGCAGGTCTGACTGGTTCTATCTTGAACATTTTCACTTTACTTCCTTAAACTTGCATTGACTTGGTGTCTTATGGAAGTCTCACAGGAAGAAAACTGTGTTCACCTGCAGGTGAGGTCGGGGTCCGACAGAAACCTGAGCGGAGGAATTTGACTGGTGGTGTGTGTGTGTGTGTGTGTGTGTGTGTGTGTGTGATGGCACCACGGCAGGACACAGGTGTGATGAGCAGGAACAGGTACAGGTGTGAGCTTCAGAGCAGCACCAGTGTTTTAATGAACCACATGTAGGCAACACAGACAAGCAACGCCCCCCATCCTCCCTCTGTGTGTGTGTGTGTGTGTGTGTGTGTGGGTCAGGTTTAATTTACCAACCATTCCAGCTAGCAACAACCATGAAAGTTTTCATTCTCATCATTTCCTTCAGAATAAAATGAGTTCATGAAGAAAATGGAAATGAGGCTCAGAAGAAAATATTCTGAGTTAAAGGTAAATTCCAGCTGACCCTGGTTTGTATGAGTGTGTGGTGACAGACATAAGTTCATTCATAAATACAAACATGAACAGGGACAGTGAGACAGAGACAATGGAATAAAGAGAGAAACAGGCAGGAAGCCAGAGAAACAGATGAAAGTTTGACTTCACTGGCTTCTGAAGGACTCGTGGCTTTACTGTGCTCAGCACTGCCTCCTGCTGTCACACATGTCTGTGGTCACACCAACACCATGTTATTACCTTCATACTGACACATGGAATCAGGTACCAACGTAGTAGTTTTGGTTTTCTGCTGAGCTAAATTTCACCATTTGTCCTCTCATTGATCTCAGTGCATATTACATGAACAGACAGATGTGAAACGTCATCATATGCTCTGAAACAATTTCAGCAAAATGTAATATTGTAATTCTCTAAGAAATGGTAATTCCACTTGAACTTCACATCATTTTCCTGCCTGTGTTCATGTGTCCACATCTTATTAAACAAGATGAGTGACAGGATAAGAATTTTGTTCCTTAACACCATCAGATGAAATATTGCAGCTGCTTGTTGTTTCAGTCTCTTATCTAAACTCAACCAAATGTGGAACAAGTTACGATCTGCTCAGTGTGAAAAGAAACAGCCTGAAGTTGTGTTGGACTCTACTTCATTTGATCGGTTACTATTTGACACAGGACAGCTCCAAGGCTCACGTGTTTGTGTGGCGTTAAAAAATAATTGCGATTCTGTTTGTGACTAACAGTCAGCCAGTAAAGCACAGAGAGAAGGAGGAGCAGGTGGAGAGACGCAGACAGAAGCCCCTCCCTCTCCTACCTTCATGGGGGAGATGTGAGCGTGGGTCACGTATCCGTGCACATTCTGGATCTGGGACAGGTTCTTCTCTGCTACCTGGACCAGCTCGGCTCCCACAGCCTCCTCTGTGAGCTGGGGGGAGCTCTGGTCCTGGGGGGACGAGTCCTCATCGTGGTGCCTGTATTTCTGTAACGGGGAACACAAACAGAAGAACGCGGTGAGACGACAGAGCTGCTGCTGGGTCATGAAGCTCAGAGGGTGTTGATGCCCTGGACACTGACTGACAGGCAGAGGGCGCTACCTGGAGCGTGAATCAATGACGACAGAGACTAATCAAAGATGCCTGCAGTCCCAAATCTACCTCAGTCATTTTTCAGAGACCAGTGTGAAAATGCTAGAAGGGTCCGTCCGATCCTCGACTTGTTTAAAGAAGTGACTCGGCTCTGTCTTCAGGTCCTCGATGAACATGACACATGTTGAATCATCAGAACAAAAGATGAACTGCTGTGTAGAAAAACTATGTGGTTCTTTGATAAACTGCAGGACAGGAAGCCTGTGGACGTAAACTACATTTCCCAATGTGCATTGCAGTAATAAACAAATAAAATCCTGTCACATGCTGCAGCAGATCAAGTTCATTTACTCTTGAATTCTGGATCATTTGTGGATAAATTCAACATCGTCTTTTGTTCTCAGCTGACTCGGCTGTGGAGGCTCATGGGTAACGTAGTCTTTAGAGCCCTCAACAAAACTCACAGAAATCCCACTTCACAGCACTTTGATCAGTGACAGAGATCATGGACAGAACTGGTGAAATAAGATTCACACTGTAATGAACTGGAATCATCCTTTAAACCAGTTGTGAGGCCTCTCGTCTCCTCAGCCTGCTGCAGCCGTCACATCTCCATGAGTCACAGCTCTGACTCTTACTCATCTGTTTGGTGGCTTTAAAAGGAGAGAGGTTGGTGTTGACAGGTGAACGACTCGACGGTCCTGAACCATTGCACTTACATAACAGGACTCAGACTGACTGACGGACACCTGAGTCCAGTCCTGAGCGTCACTGGACAGAAGGCAGGCGGCTTTGATAGATGTGAAGGGATCAATCCGATCAGTTCATCGATCAGTTGATCTCTAAAACGTTTGATCACTGATAAACTGAGGTTTTCCCACTTGGCTCTGAGTGCTCGTCTACGTCAATATTCAGTGACAGAAAATAAAATCATTTATTAAAAAAAAGTAATTTGTTCATGTGTGAGCACAGATCTTTTGGATGTTGCTTGTGACAAACACTGATCCTGCTCTGCTTTAGTCGCAGGTTTCACCGTGTGAACATGTGGACAGATTAGTGAAACCCTGCAACGCTGCTCTGAGAAGCTCTGAGGAAACTTTTAGCTGCGACTTCAAAGGGACGTTAATCTGCGTCTGAACAGGATTATCCTGCGTCTGATTGGCTGCGAGTTGGATCAGCTGGCAGGTTGATTTCCCCCCCCCCCGGTCTGAACTACACCTCTGTTCAACATTAGTGGAGACAGAGAAGCTCCCTCCTGATCCGAGGATTCGAACCTCCAGCCACAGCTGGACTGTTTTCTGACCAGGTTCCATCTGGTCTCAGTGAAAACTGACAAAGGTCTGTGGATCATCCAGAGTAACAGGAAACAGGAACAGGGTCACTTTTTGTAACATAAGTGAACTGTCCCTTCAAAGTCTGTCATCTGTTTATTCTGTGTTTTGTTTCTTGGAAGAAGACGTCACTTCCCTCTGACAGAGCAGTCTGCATGGAGCCAACAACCAGCGTGTGAAGGGCAACATCTCCATTCATCAGGCCGAGAGGCCGAGAGCTGCCAGCCCCCCCACTGAACATTTGGTTAATTCATGAAGGACGACGGCAGCTGCCAGAGAGGCGGCCAACACTTAATGCTCTCAGACTCAGAGGTGTGAATCTGGACCAACAGGAGGCAGAAGTCTGAAGCTTCACACTTTGCTGTGAACTCATCAGTCCTGATGTGAGCCACATCAAGAAACAGCGCACACACACAAACTGAAACCACCGAGCCAGAGGACGAGCTGTGACAAACAGAAATCCAGTGATCAGTCCCATCCCAGGATGTGGACTCGTCTGTCCCAGGCTGCTGCCCTCCCAGCGACAGGACCCGGAGCGTGAGGTGGACCGGCAGACCGAGGCAGCAGTCCACACCACAGGAGAGACTTCAGAGAGAACTAACTGAGACTCTTGAGGAAAGACAAAAAGATTCATGTCATCATGTTGTAGTTGGATTTTTGATTTCCTCTATCTCACACTTGAGATACGTGTTGACCCGTGAGTGATGCATCACAGGTAAGAGGAAGTCGGGAAGCTGTGTTTGCCGTGACACACTGAACGCATCACCACATAATTATCATGATTATTATCATTATCCACATCGACTGACAGCAAACATTCTCTCACCAGTCCTTTTTCAGCTCAGTCCTCGTTTAATTCATGTGCTTTTTTTGGTTCCCACTTCAGAAACAGGACACACAGAAAAGACTAGAGAAACAGTTCACTGACTGAACATAACTCACTTCCACACAATAAGTCAACACGACAGCAGCAGACTGAGCCACGCTGCCCGACCACACGTCTCAGCATCACAGGTACATGAGACCTAAATAACCCCCGTGTGTGTGATCGTGAGCAGCTGATCACTGTGACGTGAGTCTCACATTGTTTTGCAGTGAAAGCAGCAGAGTGTGAGAAGGCCGGCTGACGCTTGTTAAAGAAAAAAAAAAATCACACATTCCTTTTAACACCTTTTGACCAGCTCCAGAAGCTTCTTCTGATTGGCTCAAATAAAGAACATAAATGAGCAGGTTGTGGTCCGAGCGCCACGGTGGGAGAATAATCTTCTGCTGCAGGCGGCGAAGTGTCTCTGGAGAGAACAGCATGTTCATGGAGAGCAAAAATATCTCCAGCCTCACAACATCATCACCATCAGAGAGGAACTGCACCAGAGCCAACACGCTTCCCAAAGACGGCAGAAAACCACCAGTTCAGAATCTCACACAGTCTCAGCTCCTCCTCCTGTCCGACAGATAACAGGACGGAGGTTCAGCCGTCGTGAAGCTGCATCCTGTCTTTGTTTACAACCAAAAGACAATCAGGTCCATCTGCAGCCACTCTTTCAGGCCTGTTTGTCTTCAAGACCTGTCCCTCCAGCTCCCGTCCTCACTCTGATCCCACACTTATATTCACCTACAGGTTGCAACCTCACTCATTTATTTCCCATGAACTTGATGATATTTGATACTTGATCGATATGATCTGATATGAAGCCTGAAGCCTCCTGAAACTGATCGGGAACTACAGAATCAATCAGGAGTCCAAAGTGGTGCTTGTTCAGTACAGACATGTGAGAACTGGTGGCTCAGTCAGATGAATTTGTGACTCCAACACTGAAGGTTGTGGGTTCAAACCCAACACAATGTTTTGCCAATTTCCCGGAGGGAACCTCCCAAAGGGATTAATAAAGTACTCTGTCTGTCTGTCTGTCTGTCTGTCTGTCTGACACCAGCGACAGAGGCCTGCAGCACTGACAGACTGCACACAACAAAGCTGGTGTTAAAGCCACAAGTTCAGAGCCAGGCTCAGCTTTGGCCTGGGTTTAGTCCAGGTTAGCCCGACCCAGGTCGCAGTGGAAACACGTGATCACGGTTTGGCATGGACAGCAGGTCTGTGGAAACACAGCCGCAGTTCTGACCTGTGGCAAATGAACAGAGCAGAGTAAAGATGAAGACGTACAGATGAACAGACAAGTCATGAAGCTGGCTGAGAAAACATAATGTCACTAATGGCTCTGAGAGTCTACCTGCAGAACGAAGGCACACAGGTTAACTGCCAACATTCAGCCCCTGAACAGGTGAGTGAAGAACACCTGAATCTGTCAACAACAAATGTGCTGCAGCTCCACAAACCCAGTCCACAGACAGACAGCAGCGTCTCAGCCTGCTGTCCACAGGAGCTGTGTTAGACGCACGCTGTCAATCATGTCAGGGCAGGGAGTCTGACTCATTCTTCTACTGAGAAGCTGGGTCAGATTCTCAAATGTTCCTGCTCCCTCAGGAACTGCTTTCACCACTAACATCATTCAGCATATTTGGATGAAGATTGTAGACTCTGCAGGTCTGGTGCCTTATTACGACACAAAGACACAACTCAGGAGCTGCAGCTGATCGAGGCTTTCTGCAAAGTCAATTAAACAAACAGTATATCTGGACCTGATGCAGCAACATGTTTCCAACAACAACAGACTGTGAAAGTTGTGGACTGATCCAGAAACAGCTGTTTGGATCCTTCCACAGGTTCAACAGGTTCACTGGTAACAGGTGAGAGGATCATGATGAAAGGTTCATCCTGGAGCGAGGATGGAGAGAGGGTCAACACTCTGTGAACACATGACTGGATGAAGGAGATGAACACATGAACTCAAGACCATGTGACAGGACTGAAAGCTCCTGTTACCAGTGGATGTTGAGATGAAACTCTTCTGTCGTCCTACATCCTGTCCGATGGGATTGAACTCGAAATCTGAAACTATTCTGCCTCATTTTGGTGCAAACATCAGCTGAATGTTTACAGATGTGAGCGTAAAGGTTTTTCTCATGTTGGTTTGAAGCCTGAGCTGCAGCTGCAGTAATTATTCACAACGAGGGTCCAACTTCGTTACTGATTTAATTACTGGCGGATTACAATCATGTCAAAGGCAGAGGTCACAGATTAAAGAGGGAAGGCAGATTACTCTGCAGCTGACCTCCGCCCACTGACGCCTTCATCCACTGAGCCATGTTAATAAGGGGCGGTACCAGCCCATAATTTAATATGATCCATTACAGACTCTTAGTTTAATCATAAAGTGACCAAGTGCCAATATGGATTTCACCTAAATCTATCACAGCCTGAAATCGTACGTGGATTTCATTTGACTGAAACCATAAACAACAGTGGACTGGGACTGGGACAGGGACTGGGACAGGGACTGGGACAGGGACTGGGACTGGGACTGGGACTGGGACAGGGACTGGGACTGGGACTGGGACTGGGACAGGGACTGGGACAGTGGACTGGGACAGTGGACTGGGACAGTGGACTGGGACAGGGACAGGGACAGGGACAGTGGAAAGGGAAAGGGACAGGGACAGGGACTGGGACTGGGACTGGGACTGGGACAGGGACTGGGACAGTGGACTGGGACAGGGACTGGGACAGGGACAGGGACAGGGACAGTGGAAAGGGACAGGGACTGGGACAGGGACTGGGACTGGGACTGGGACTGGGACAGGGACTGGGACAGGGACTGGGACTGGGACAGGGACTGGGACTGGGACAGGGACAGGGACAGGGACAGGGACAGGGACAGGGACTGGGACAGGGACAGGGACAGGGACTGGGACTGGGACTGTGGAAAGGGACAGGGACAGGGACTGGGACTGGGACTGGGACAGTGGACTGGGACTGGGACTGGGACAGGGACAAATGGACACAGGACGTCTGATATGATATGATGATGGTATATTATTCCTCATACCAGCTGAACTCTGGTTTGTTTGTCCTCAGTCAAACAACATATCTACTTTCAGCACTTCTGTTCTGGACTGTGGCTTTAAATGGCTCAACTGTTGAAGCTTTTCTCAGTGACATGAATATTACATATGAAATGATACATATGAAAAACTCTGAACACTGAGATTTATTTAGTCACTTAAGTTGATCTGGCTTCTTTTCCAACACTAATTTTAAAAAAAAACTACATAAACATTCCAGGTGAATAAAAATAGAGTTCTGAGGTTGACAAAAAAGATCTAATGTGATTAATTCCTGATGTGTTGTTGTTCCATAAGCTGCTGTGTGTGATTTCATCAGTCACATAACTTCACACTGCTTCATCAGAGCTTCAGGTGACTCTTCGTTCACGTGGTCTCTGGACACAAACAAGCAGCTCTGTCTGAACGTTGCTCGAGCAGAGAGCGGCAGACGGAGGAGCATCAGGAGGCTGCAGGCGAGCTGAGCCATGGGGACGCTCTGCAGACCAGGAGGCCCGGGGGGGGCTGTCTGCGAGCAGAGTCCGCTCACAGGTTCACAGCTCAGCCCGTCCACATCTGTGCCACTGAACAAGAGTGCTCCGAGGGGAACACATCAGAGCTGCACTCGGGCTCCGGTGGATTATTTTGAATTGCTGACATTCAAATTCAACCCGATCTGAAAGCACGGAGAGAGAGGTGGCGATGGTCCTGCGAACGCATCACAGGCTCAGTCGCTGCAGCAGCTGCGTGTCACAGCGTCCTTGAGCGAGACCACGGAGCCCACTCACTGTGGATGAGCAGCACAAATGGAAATGTGGATGTAGGAGGCAGCGGGGAGGTTTCCAGTGATGACACTGTCTGCCTGAAGAGAGCCACCGCCGCCGCCTCCTCCTCCTCCTCCTCCTGCTCGTCTCTCTGAGAGCTGTCGAAGAGGAGGCGGAGGAGGAGGAGGAGGAGGAGGAGGAGGCACAGCGCCGACTCCTGCCTGCCAAAAGCTGCTATAAATAGGAGCATCAGCACGGAGCGGATGTAGCAGGATGTTCAGGAGGAGGAGGAGGGTTTCTGGATGATTCAGGGATGTGATGAAGAGGAACACGAGGAAGAAGATGGGAACAACCAAGCGAGTAACATCCCACTAGAATCCAACTCTCTCTATTCATTATCTTTTCAGTGTTTGTCAGTCAACTCCGCTGCTGAGCGAAGACAGACGGAAACTCCACGTCCACATTATGCTTCTGTCCAAGTGGCCACAAAAACAACTAAACAAAATGCTGCTCCTCTCAACGTCAACAGCAACAAAACCAGATTATAAAGCATGAGAGAGCCTACATCACACACGCACTCATTTGCTTTGTTGCTGGCAGGATTTTTAAATCACTTCTTATTCAATCTGAGACTACACACATGACTACAGTCTGAGACTACACACATGACTACAGTCTGAGACTACACACATGACTACAATCTGAGACTACACACATGACTACAATCTGAGACTACAATCTGAGACTACAATCTGAGACTACACACATGACTACAGTTACTCATTTTCTCTCATCAGAGAGTCAGACTGTACTTTTTACTTCCCCACATTTATTTGACAACATTAGTTATTATTAGCACTAGTTATTGGTTCTTTGCAGATTTTGAACTAATACATTCTGATGCATTATTATGGATACAGTTAGCTGTTGTCTGTATATAAAGGCAATGAGCTCCAGCTTTACCTGCTGTAATAGAAACGTGATGAACACATTCAGGTTTCAATAACACACAGTGTGTTAGTCTGAAATAATGAGGGAGGTAACAGAGTACTTCTGGTATTTAAGTAGCCTGATGAACATGATAACCGTCTCACTGTTGGGGCTGAAGGGAGACCTGGATCAGGCCAGGGGGGTCGAGCTTGACTGACAGCTGCTCACTAAACACTTTACGGCTCCACGATTGATAACTTCCGGCACAATCTATTGAGTGTGTGGTAGTGAACGCAGTCGATGGCGGCCGATCAATGGGACTTAATTAAGACTAGTTGTGATCAAAGTGACACAGAGCAGAAGTCACAGCAGAACGGCTCATGGCGGCCACTGTGGTTTCCATCTGACCATCTAACCTCCAGCCTGAGATTTACTGTCATCTTCCCAATCCCTCAGATTAACGACGGACACCAATCAAATCCAGATCCAGGCAGGACAGGAAGCAGTAATCTGAGCGGTGCCTGAGGGGTCAGAGGTCAACACTGCACCGCACATGATACCGTGACTCCAACCCCCTCAGGCGCTGTGTGACCGTCCAATCAGAGCCAGGGGGCAAAAGGTCACCTGGGAGGTTCATTTCCAGTGGACTCGAGTCCACAGAGGCTGAATGACTGTTACAGAGGGAGACTCTGCTGTGGACACGAGCTGGAAACACACTGACATCCAAACACTCAGCAGAACACGGAGGATGTCAAACCCTGCCCGGGGTCAGACGACCAGCTCCTCCAGCCGTGGTCGGACAGACGCGGCGTGGAAGGACCAGGGTTAGCAGCGCGTGCCTTGCTCTCATCGAGCATCAACGTGCAGCAGAGCACAAGATGTAGCAGCTGTCACCATGTTCACGTTCAAGCTTCAGCCTCCTCTGACCTCAGGTCTGCATGTGAAACCAGGGGAACCTTCTGATCCCACGTCCAGCAGCAGCACGACTGTCCTCCAGGAGAGAGTTCATCACATCAGGTAGAACCGCTCCTGACTCCAGACGGTTCAAACACACGCCAGCGTTCACAGACCGGCAGAGACTGACTGACATGTCTCAACATGGCCGTCAAAGCTGAGGGAAACTGAACGTCTCTCTCTCTGAGCTCACGGCCACTTACATGTGTGTGAACCACGACAGTGTATCTACACACACATAAAGGGCCACATTCAATATTGTTCAAAGGTCAAACATCTATGACAGAGAGAGTCACGCTAAAGCCGTTAGCGAAGATAAAATGTGATGGTGGAAAGTGCTGCACTCTGGTCACCACAGGTCTGGATTCACTTTGATATCGACACGTTGCTTCATCTGTGCCGACTGAGGCCTGATGTCTCGGCCTCCATCAGCACACGGGATGTGTGACTGTGGTTCTGGTTCATTGGTGTTTCCCAGCAGAGCACATGTTGACCACACATGCACGTGCCTGCCAGCCTGCCACTGACGCTCCCCGCCAGCCAATCAGGCCTCAGCGCTGCTGCAGTCACAGCCTCCGATTGGTCGGTTCGGTCAAGCACAGATGACGAACGGCTCGCGCGGCCTATCGTGTCGCGTCAGGTCAAACCGTAAACACAGCGACAACGAGCCAACGGGGTTTTCCTTCCCTCAGCTGTGTCTGACAGGCACAGAGCAGAGAAATCAGCCAC
This sequence comes from Centropyge bicolor, assembly GCA_037975185.1. Taxonomy (NCBI): domain Eukaryota; kingdom Metazoa; phylum Chordata; class Actinopteri; family Pomacanthidae; genus Centropyge; species Centropyge bicolor. The sequence continues at coordinate 13,152 of JBBMOC010000346.1, forward strand.
AGCAGAACCTGCTTTAAATTTTGATCATTTTAAAGGTTTGAATGAAATATTTCCTGCTCTCCACTTGGTGTGTGTTCAGTTTGTCTTGATGTGTTCACTGCGCTGCAGTTTCTCACCCACACAGCTTGGATTTCTGCTTTATTTCAGATCGAGCGTTCCTCCATCTTTGCTCTGGCACCAGTTTTATTTTTGATAGTTAAGATCAGGTAAGAAAATATTTATTCAAAGCAGCAGGAACAAACCTGTTTCTGTTGCAGAAGTAAAACTAACATGTAAACTGAAAAAGCACTCGGCTTTAAGATCATCAACATCACCTCTGAATACTTTAAGAATCTTAGAACAACGTTAGAACAAGTCAGAATCATCCTTATTCTAGTTTCCTGATTACTGTAAATTCTCAGGTTAGTCATTGCTTTGTGTGTGTGTGTGTGTGTTGTTTCTGCTATTTTCGCAGTCGCAAGTGACAAAATCTTAAGCAACAAGGTGAGTTTTCTCCACTGAAAATGTTTCAACTCTGTGTTGAGCGGATGACGCTGCCTGGACAAGACTTTCTTTTTTTTTTTAAGTCAAACCAACCCAGCAAATATGATGCATTATGGAAAATCTGCTGCTTCAATTCTGACCAAGAAATTTTGGGTTTTTAGTTACCTACGTTGCCAAATTTAGGCAAATTATCAAGTTCAATTCAATCAACTAATTCCTGATAGAAATGATCGATAGAATCGTCCTTTAAGTCCAACACAGCATCAGCAAACGCTTCTTTGTTGGACCAACAATTGTCATGTTTTAGTGCTGAAGACACGTTGATCTGAGCTCAGATATTTAACTGGTCAAATGATCCGTCCATCAACAGAAAATAAAAAACAATTTCAATAACTGATTCCTCGTCGTCCCAACATTGTCTAGTTTCGTTTTCACCGATGTGAAGATCCACTGATTCTCTTTGTTTCATCTGATAATAAATAGACTTCATGTGGGAAACAACTTGAAGACGCGATGTTGTGACGTTTGATGAACACAAAGAATAATTAATGAAGACAAATGGCAGATTAATCAGTGATGAAACTAATCATTAGTTGTGGCCCTGTTCCTGTTTGCTGTGAGTAAGTTCAGCTTCAATTCAGTCCTTTAAGCGTTTTCATTGTCTGAAGTAATGAAGTTCACCTGGACTGAAAATGTTCTGAGCCAGTTTTGGTGGACGAACTTTCGAATGGTTTTCTAAACCAACGAACCCCGACGCCCCGGCTGTGACCCGGCACACACCCACCCACGTGAGACGGCGAACTCAGCCGAGGATCTCCCTCCCGGCAGGTCTCCAGATGTTTGCACCCACCTTGCAGCCGAACATGAGGGAGATGGTGCTGTTGGTGCAGGCCACCTTGCAGTGGCACAGCATGGGCGAGAAACACTCCACCTTCTTCATGCCAGGGGACATCTTGTCGGCGCCGGGGCAGTTGGCCGACAGCCGCCTCCTCCGGGAGCGCTGCCGGCTCCTCCCGCGCCGCCCGGCTCCGGCCGTGGCTCCCCCTGCACCTCCTCCTCCGCCTCCACCTCCAGCCTCTCCACCTCCTCCTCCACTGCTGCTGCTGCTCCCTGCTCTCACCATCCGCCCTCATTCCTCGCGTCGCTCCATCACGGCGGGGAGGAAACGACTCCCAGAGCTCTTCCTTCATTCAGGGAGAACCTCCCCCCCCTCGTCTCCACTGACCCCTCCTCCTCCTCTCCTCTTCCTCCTCCTCCTTCTTCTTCTGGTAGAATATATTCCTCTCCCTCTTGACCTCCTCTCAGGCGTTCGAACTCGACTCCTCTCTCCCTCGTTCTCTTGTTTTCCTCCTCTCTCCCTGTTGCGTTCCCTCTCTCTCTCTCTCTCTACACTGACAGAGTGGTGATGATGATGAGAGCCGGGGCGAGCGAGTGCTGTGGTGTGTTTGGTGTGTGTGTGTGTGTGTATCTGTGTGTTTGTGTGTGTATGTGTGTGTTAAGCTTTCCTCTGTGGGGGTGTGACTGGTCTCCAGGGAGAGGGGGGTGGGGGTGAGAGAGGTTGGTCACATGACTCATCGGAAACGAGGAGGGTTGAACAAGAGAGAGAGAGAGAGAGAGAGAGAGAGAGTGGGGGTGTATCCTCAGGGAAGGTAGAGTGATGTAGGACAGAGTCAGTGATGTGGAGGAGAGGAAGAAGAGGAGAAACGGGCAGAAAAAAGTGGAAAAGGAGAAGACAGGAGGAGGGAGAGGAGAAAGAGGAACAGGAAAAAGAAAGAGAAGGAAAGAAAGGAAGAAAGGGAAGGGGAAGGAGAGGATGAAAAGGAGGAAGAGGAAGAGAAAGAGGAGGAAGAGTCGACCACCACATGAGAGAGAAGGGGGGGAGGAAGAGGAGGAGCAAAAAGAGGAAAGGGAGGAGACTGACAGAGAAAAAAGATGAACAGGAATGAAAAAGAAGAGAATTAGTCAGATGAGAGGAGAAGGAGAAAAAAGAGAAGGAGGAGACAGAGGAGTGAAGGAAGTGAAAAGGCAGCCTGCATTATGTCATTTAAAAATGTCTTGACGTGTGGACGAGATGTTTTCATCGTTCAGTCAATGACATGTCAGAAAACAGAGGAAAAGCCCCCCAGGACACAACATGTCTTTATACTGTTAACAGCTTAAAATACGGTTCCCTGAACAATCATAGACGCCAAAGAAAACCAGCAAAATATCACGACTGAGAAGGAGAAGACCGAGAAATGGCCTGAACAAATCATCAACAGCAGAAATCAACTAGAAGATGCAGACGGTCTGAAGCAGCACACGGCTGCAGCTGACAGTCACCTTCAGCGCCAGCTCTTCCTTTACAAATGTTGTGAATTTACTTGATGAACTGACTGTGTTACACTGACAGCTGGTTTTAAGAAGTCAAAATGCAAACATACGAGAACAAAACTGAGCTGATTAAAAACTCAAACAAACACCAGCACAGAGGAGAAGTCAGTGTCAATGCTGAGGAGACTGAACCGGGGCCGACCTCCCTCTGAGGCAGCAGAGGAAACACCACCTATCTGATCACTCTGTCTGTGTGTGTGTGAGAGAGATAATAAGGCAGATTTGGTCCTGGGTGGAGACGTCAGGAAGCCGAGAGATTCCTCCTGAGAATGACGACAGAAACTCCAGTCAGTCCGTCTGTCACTCTTATCTGTTCGTCTCTCTCTATCTGCTGGCTTTTAATTGGACAGTTTCTCTGCACGTCTACACACATACACACACACACACACACACACACACACACACACACACACACACACACACACACACACATCCACCCACTGTCTGTCTCTGTGTGTTAGTCATTCAGGGTGAAGAGGAGATGAGAGAAAATGTGAGAAGTGAGGAGGAGAGAGAAGAAGCAGCAGCTCTGTGTCGTTACATCAGATCACGGTGAAGCTATTTACTTAATATTTCAAACTACTGAGAAGTGATTCGTATGAACCAGGACTGCTGCTCAATTCAAGCCACATGTGACAATTATACCCAGAAATGTTCAAATCCAATTACAGACAACACAGACAAGAAAACTGAACCAGGCGTCTAAAACCACACAGTGAGCTTCAGATCTAATGAACACAGGAGACGCTCCTCAGACCATGAAGCCAGCGTCGTCCCTGCCAGCGCCCCCTAGAGGACGCACTTCATTACTGACACCATGTCTGAGTGTTGTATCACGTCTTAAGAGTCCAGTACCACAGTCCTGAAGGTGGCGCTAGTTGAGACGTCATGAGGTCTTTAAAATACAGAGGATTAATTCTGTCATCAACGAGCTCTGTTGCACCTGTAACCATGACAGTGATGTCACGAGGTCCTGGAGTGCACCTGAACATCACTGCAGTCAGGTGAGACGTTCAGCCAGCAGAGGTCGACAAAAACATGTGATCATTGAAGTAAGACATCAAGTCATCACAGAGCTTCATGTTCTGTTGCTGCAGCTAAACATCCTGTGAACACCTGTGATTCACACCTGACTCGCCTCCACAATACCACCAAGTATAGAGATTTAAAAAAACATCATCTCATCAGCTGAAATCATTAGAAATAATTATTCAAGGAAGAAAAGAAAATTAAGAAAAATGGATCTGAACTACAAAGAAGGAAGAGACACACAGACAGACAGACACACACAGAGAGAGACAGACAGGCAGACAGACAGGCAGACAGACAGGCAGACAGACAGGCAGACAGACAGACAGGCAGACAGACAGACAGGCAGACAGGCAGAGAGACACACAGACAGACAGGCAGACAGATAGACAGACAGACAGATAGACAGACCTCAGATGAAGCTTTCATTAAAGTGAAGTACGTTTTGGACAGTTTGCACCAATTAGCTTCAGTCTGGGTGTTTGAGTGCCTCATTAGTGCCTGAGTCAGGCTACACGCGCGCGCATACACACACACACACACACACACACACACACACACACACACACACACACACACACACACACACACACACACACACACACACGTCATTCAAAACAAACACAAACACACACACACTGAGTGCAGTCCAGCAGTGCACACTGAGTGTTTGCAGTGACAGTGATAGCAGCTGACAGGTTCAGATGTGACGGCCTCCTTCTAAATTTACCCTGCTGCTTTTTACACATCGCTCACTACACACACTCCAAAACCACGACTCACAGTCCACTCCTCTGTAGGTGGTCTGACGTGACCCGGGTCTTGGGTTCTCTCAGGCTGTGGGTCAGAACTGTCTCAGGTTTTCTAACATATAAAATATGCTTTTAATTGTTTTTATTGCTGCATTTGTTCTAGTTTGTTTGGACCTTCAGACAGAAGGACACGGTCACTGCAGCGGACTGAGTCTGGAAACTGACCTGAATTAAATGATAAGGTGGGTTCATGTTATTTAACAGGACACAGTGAGATGAAGTGCTGTGGAGTGGCTCCCCCTGCTGGACTCCACTGGACGCATCAGCTGAGTGCTGCGTTATATATTTGTTATTTTTATGTTAATACAATAGAAAAACTAGAGGCATAAACTACAAAAATAAAGTAGTGATATTCTACAGAGGAGGTGGACAAAATGTTTGGGGAAGACCATCACAGCACTCACAGTGTGTCCACAAGCCGGCTGAGTTAGTAATCACCAAGCCCCCATCCAGACAAGGGTTACATCACAGGGGAATAAAATCTTCTCTTTGCTCCTTGCTGACATTAAAACAGCACCTTGTTATCATATTGTGCCCAAAACAGGATCTTTGACATCTCTTGTTTTCCACAACTGAATCAAATATCTCAATGTAAGAATTCGCTCACGATGAAATTACATGAAGGCAAGACACTTCTGTCCAGACGGCACATGTCATCACAGAGAAACTCAAAGAGCCACAGGTGATGAAGAGATGATCAACAATAACACTGAATCATTACCTAAGGCCCAAATCAACTAAGTGATTAAACAAGTGATTATTTCAGGAATGAACTTGAACATATTCAAAGAAGGTCTGTAGATCCCAGTGAACGCAGTGGAGGCCATTAAAGGACGGACAGAAACAACACCACACACGTCCAGCAGGGGGCAGCACACGACCAGACAGACGGCAGTGAAGATACGATTAGATATTCCTTTATTAGTCCCATGACAAATTCAAATTAGAAAACAGATTTATATCCCCACAGCAGGAGTGTTGGACCACTGGAGGTCCACGGGTGAATGTGTTCACTGTGTTTAGTTTAGGACTCATGTCTCTCATGTTTCCATGACTCTCTGTTTTCCAGGCTGAAGATCTTCCATCAGCCTCCAATATTCTTCCTTCCTGCTTTTCCCCCTGGAAAAATAGCGACTAATGAAATAAATCTAAGAAACAAGCTGGGCAATACTTTCTACTGTGGTGTACGTTCAACCTGCTGATATTATCCTAAATTATTAATGGTAGTATTCATTACGTTTTCAGGCATAATTGGACATTCTCTCTGGACATTTTCACTGGACATGGACGGATGGAACAGACAGTGATCAATCGATCAAACACCTGTTGAGCGTCTTCAGCCGCTCGGCCTGAATGACTCTGTTGTACAGACTGACAGAGCTGACAGTGAACTCGTGTTATCCTCCACAGCCCAGGAAATAAAACAGGAAACAGTTGTGTGGAAGTGGCTTGGATGTCTCAGAAGAGCCAGAGCAGACGGAGATGACCCAGAGACCACAGCGTTATCCACAGCGTTACCTGAATACGTTTGAAGGCCGGCTGACCTGCGCCGGTTTGTTCCGGCAGATAAAGCACGTTTGCATGTTTGAGGGTTTCAGGAACGTGCTGAGAGCAGCGTGAACTTCTGCTGTTTACCTGCACATCGTGGTCACAGAGACTGTCAGGCACCTGTTGCTCTGATGGGAGGCTGGACTTCCTGGGTTGTATTTTCTGTCTCACCTGTTCTGAAACACAGCAGCCCCTCGAGACATTTTAATGCACGCCTGTTTTCAGTCTACAGACGCCTGCTTGTGTGTTATTGTCCCAACAGACTGTCTGGCAGGGACTTCTTGTCTCGGTGTCAACCCAGATGGCGAGGCGTTGCCCGGGGTGGGGGAGGGGGGGGCGGGTACAGCACAGCCACTTGAGTTAGAATCAAAGCTTTGCCATCATGTCTGCAGCATCTCAGTGACACTCCCTACCCAGAATCCTCTGTGCTTCAGAAGAAAATGAACTAAAATAGCTAAAAATTCGCTAATTTCATCTTCTCTCTTTTCATTCATAGACGCAGCAATTAAAGCAAACTCATCTACAGTTGGTCAAAGTAGTTGCAGAGGACTCATCAGCCTCAGACGCTGCTAAACAAACAGCACAAGATGTGAAATGATCAGCTTCCAGCACCACTAACAGCAGACTCAAAGATAACGAAGACAATTATTCAGTGCAGCCCAACATTAATCTGACACTTCAGCTCTCAAGCGAAGAAGAATCACAATGAAGAGCATCAATGAGCTGCTCTGTGAAGACCAACACCAGGAAGTAGCCAGACATCTCAAGTGAGACAGAGGACAGAGGAACAAGACTGCAGAACAGTCACTGGACACATGCACAGTCAATGTCCTCATACAGGAAGTCCTCCAGCAGCTGGACAGGTGTTCAGGCCAGACCAGCAGACCTGAGATCAGATCAAGCTGCAGGTTCCAGGGAGAGAGGCGCCTGGAAAAGCTCTTAGCAAAGCGCAGGGAGAGGAAGTGGGAGCTCTGTGATCTGCTCCCTGTGGGAAAGCGGTGAAGTCAATCAAACTGTCAACCACTTCCTGTCCCGCCAGCGACCGCCACAAACACAAAGGGAGCTCGATTTGTCAGAGCTGCAAACAAAGCTGCCGAGAGGCGGGCGAGGAACAGGCGACCGCAGGCAAACTGACTGAGAGTCCGTCAGACGGTCGGAGCGTGCAGCTCCAACAAGACAGCTGGAGGACGCCGACACTCTGCAGTCACTCATCACCACTTACATGTTCATTTCCACTCCGGCCTCTATTTCCCATAATTCCCTGTAATCAGAGTGCGCGCTGTTTTCAATGTAACCAACTGGCCCTGAACTTCAGAATCCTCCAGATTTCACTGCTGCTTCACTCGATGGCTGACAAACCGCTGTGTGTGTTTATGACTGACATTTCCCCCACACTCGCTCACAGCGTGGGGGTCAGAGTGCTGATCAAAAGCTGGGTGACGTGTGGACAGGAGGATCCGGGAAGTCAGTCCTACAATTAGTGGCCGACTACGAGCACCAGCAGCACGACAACTACGCTTCCTCCTCCAGCACCACGTGTTGTCAGACTGGACGGCTGTTTCCTGAGCGAGCAGCCGGACAGACCATTTACTCTACATCTGATGTTTGTCCCCTGATTTTACTTCCATAAAGGATCACTTTAAAAATGGAAAGAAAGCATGTTGACAAAATTCACATTTCTTTATGTCTCTCTCTCTCTCTCCCTCTACATCCATCACTCTCTCTCTAAAACACACAGAGAGGAATCCATTATTCAGCGTGGCAGAGAGGGAGTGCAGGCTGCTGCAGATATGACAGCTCAGTTTAATATGCAGGAAAACCACAGAGATTCTCCATCAGCATGAATACAAATGCAGAGTTAGAGAGGGAGAAACCCGGGGGAGACGACAGAGCAGCAGAGGAGGGAGACTCTGCTGTCTGAGCGCCTGCAGAGCAAACCATCACTCTGACACCTACTGGAACTCAACACTGGTCAACGGCACAGAGGGAATGGAACTGAACAGATTACTACAAATACAAGCAAAGAAAAACTAAATATCACAGCCATATAAACAAATAAGGAATTATTATTTTGATCGACATCAGGCGATGGACACGTGCACAGCGACGCATCGAAAACACAGCAGAAATGGATCCAAACAAAGTTGAAGGCCCGGCCAACGTGCAACAGTCAGTATATTGGAAAAGAGGAGACATGATGAACGCTGACAGACTTTTCCAACACAACCTGATGGTGTGCTGCCTTTTCTGACAACCATTGGCTGAAACGTCACGCATCTGCTTTAAACTTGCACATTTCAGAGAAAACAGAACTACTGACACATTCAGGTTCACTGTTTGGTCTATAAACAGTCCAGAATGATGACAGGTTACTTCAGGCAAAAGTGATTCTTCAGACAGCTTCTTCTCATTTATTTCTTGATCTCAATTATATCGGGTTGAAAAACACATGAAAACACACTATCAGGTAACGTCCATGAGGCACCTTCACACACAGTGAAACAAACCAGTAAGTAGTCTGTACTCAAGTGTCGCACGGTGTTCAGGCTCCGATCACACGTTCATTAACCAGTGGGAACTTTTCCTGCCACCAGGGGCAGCTGTGAGTGAGGAGCTGTTACACACTTTGACCACCAGGGGCAGCAGCGTACGGTGGCTGGGACAAACAGTTAATTATACCAAACAGAAAAAATCCTCCCTCTCAACAATGTTTTCAACTTTCACTTGATAAGATAAGAAAAGATTTTCCTTTATTTGTCCCACAACAGGCAAATGTCCGATCAAATAACAGACATTTTCTGCAGGTTGGTCAAGAAGAGAGAATTGACCAAATATCCTTCAAACATCCAAACCTGGAAAAAGCTGAACCCTGTGAAAGCTGCGTGATGCCGGCTTCTTGCTGTTACTGGTTGTGTAAAGTGTAAAGCTGACTTCATGGGATTCTACTGCTCAACAAACACATGTGAGCTACTTAATTCACCACTGCCAATTTAACGTCTGGCTTGTACTTCAAATGAGTGACATCATCACTGCGGGTCAGAGGTCACAACATGCAGACAGTACAGGGAGCAAAAAGGCAATTTCCATCCTCTCCTCCTTCCTCTCCGTTTCATGTGAGCGCCCCGCCCACGCCTTCCCAGCATCCTCTCTGTTCCTCCTCCTCTCTAACCTCTCCTTCTGTTCTCCTCACCTCCCTGCAGTCTGCTGGCAGTCTTCTCTGTGTGTGTGTGTGTGTGTGCGTGTTTGTTTTTTGTGTGCGTGTTTGTTCAATACGCATGGATGCTCCTCTTGGCTTGTGTCCTCCTTCAGGGCACATCAGCCTCTCACACACACACACACACACACGCTCTCTCACACACACGCTCTCACACACACACACACACACACACACACACACACACACACACACACACACACACACACACACACACACACACACACAC
>JBBMOC010000346.1:37668-58204 GCA_037975185.1 Centropyge bicolor
ACACACACACACACACACACACAAGCACACACACACACACACCTTGCTGCACTGCGAAGATGTGAATCAGCAACGTTTGGATGTGGTGCGTTCAGAGTCCGACACTCTGCAGGAACATGCAGCTCTGTCAGTGTTCACACACATGAACAGTTCTCGTGTGTGAACTGAAACAGAGGTGGTTTTATGAGAACTTGTCGAATCAGCAGCTCATCAAATCCAGAACGAGTTCTGGTGATGGTGACAGATAAATGTGGGCCGGCTCTTTAACAGCTGCCTTCTGCTCAGTAGAGACGACGTGGTTGTGTTTAATACCACAAACAAAAGCAGCTTTTAAAAATTAGATTTTATCTAAACTTTAAGTTTTATACTGACTCTGTTTCTGTTGATTTGACTACATTTTAAAAACTTCAGAGGAAAAAGAACTATAACACTTTAATATAAATAAGTTTGATGGTTAAATATTTTGTCCAAATGACATAAAAATACTGAATGTGACTTAGGACATTTGCACAGCTGAAATGAAAGTGACTGACCTTAAGGACAAATGCATAAAAATTTTGACTGATTGTTTTGATCCTGTCTGATAATATTACAGGATCCATCCAGTTCATGAGAGCTTCTGTCCATTGTTCCAGACACCAGCTGTTTACTGCCGTTTCCTCCACAAACCTCAGCTTTAAAATCAATTTCATACCAGAAGAGAAAATGACATTTCGTGGATTATTTTCCAATTTCTGCTGAATCCCATAAACTGTTGAATGAAAACATTGGATTGCAGGGAAAAGACAGTAAGACACCGTCCGGCTGAACGTGGATCCTTCCCTTTGATTTCATCATGTCAAACTCCGATTTCTGATCAGCGTTGCTTTCTGTTCCTCTTAAGCAATCACTGTTTTTGTGTTGATGATTAAAGTGGAGTCAGAGAAACCTGCTGTTTCCTACATGACCAAAAGTATGTGGACAGCTCTGTGTGGAAGAGTCCTGTCGTGTTTACAGCAGAAACTTTCTGATCCAAAACTGCAGCTGCTTACTCTGCAGAAAAGGAAATAGTTTCGTTCTGTGGTTTGGCCGACTCACTGAATTAATGCTAATTAACAGCAGCTGATGAAATCTGTTGAAGACAACCACTTCTCCTCATGACAGCTAAAACCCTTCAGACGTCTGACTGGAAACACAATCACTGCGGCTGAAGTGAGGGAGCGTGTGCACATGTGTGTTTGTCTGAAGCTTCCTGTTCCTTCTCTGTCTGCTGTGTTTCCAGCTGCGAGCCCGTGGGCCGACACCAGGCCTCTTCAGCAGAACAAGGCTTCAAACATTACAGGACTCATTAATGATATGTTTTTATAGTGAACTACAGAGCAGGATATCATGTACTTGAAGACAGCTCCAACTTTACTCGCTGCCACTTTAAAGTGATGAACGTCTATGTATCAAAAATTATAATGGAGTAATATTATATATAGTATATTATTCTGTATAATGAGTATTTTTATTTTTGGTACTTTAAGTTGATGACAATACTTTTGTTCTTTTACCAAACTAAAATCTTGACTGCAGGACCTTTTAAGAGTATGGCAGAGTATTAACAGCATTGTGGCATCAAGTGACTTATGATTCATTTCCTCTCACTCCTGGACCTTAAACAACAGGCTGATGTCGTCTACCCACTCCGATCTCATCATGTTGCTGATGGAGATGTCTGGGTCTTATAATAATAACAATAAATAAAACAGTTAGCAACACAACTATAGAAGCAGAGGGATTGGTTAGTTAAAAGTTGTTCACTGATCCAGAGTGGATCATCAAACTTTTCCTCTGCAATGATCTGTTTGTTCAGTGCTGGGAAGTACAAATCAGAGAGTAACACCAGTTCCTGTATCATTTATCATGGAGCGAATGGAGGCGGCAGCAGCGACCACTCGCTGCCTGAAAGCACCTTCAGTCTCTTGAATGTGTGGTCCAGTGTTGGAATTCAGTTTTGCCCATTTGACTGTACGAACCAGAGGAGTTCAATTACATGGCCAAATAGGAAAACATCCAAGCATAGAAGCATAGATCTACGCCTGAGTGGAAAAAGCACAGCCAGCACCAAACAACAACAAACAGGAAGAGGCAGGAAACCGGCAGAAACACGAGCAGAGATGATGCAGCAGGTCGGCCATCCAGGCTTTTTATCTCAACACTTTTGATGTGACAGATGATCATTAAAGCCATTGAGAGGACAGATGGAGGCTCGTCTCCACCTCTCAGGGAGAGCACACTGTCACCACCAGGATCCTCAGCACTTACACAGATACAGATGAAAAGTCCCAATATAAAATATTTGAAATAAACCCACATCATATTGTGTTGAGAGCTCAGTCCGTCCTGGTCTCCTCCTCACGGGAGACTGAAGCACTTCATATCAAACACTCTGAAGCAGCTTCACTCGTCACCCTTTCATGTTTTGAAAGGTGTGATCTATTTTTAATATTCTCTATTTTTACTGAAGCTGTTCTGCTCCTCTTACCAACAAACACAATACTGAAGAGAACAGACCAGTTTAGACAGAAGAAAACTTTAAAAGCGTCTGCCTACTGACGGACCTGAAGTCTGTGGATCACTCTGTGCTCGGTCCTTACCTCGATGCTGGTGCTAAGGCTGGGTAGAGTGTCCGAGGTCACCGTTGTGCTTTGAAGGCTGGAAAAGTCCCACAGGTTGACGGGCGCCATGGGGTCCGCCGCCTTGGAAGACTCCGCCCACCTCTGACTGTCCAATAAGGTCACTTCGTAAAATTCCTGGATATCTGAGACGACAGAGGACCAGAGACGAGTTTTAATCAAAGCAAACTCAAAAAAAATTCAATGAAATTCAAGAGATTTTCAATTATATTCAAGGTGGTGTTTGCTGAAAATAAGCTCTCCAGATAATTCTTGGATTCAAGATTTTTATTTTTTCCAAGATCTGCAAAGATGAAAATCTGAACTGTTTTATTTGGGGCTAAAAAAAAAATCTCTATGGCCAGTTTCTGTTACTGAGTCTAACGAGTAATTAGTCATGTGACTTCAGGTGAAGGAAGGACACCTGGGCCAGATTCAGGGGCTGATAAAAACATTTCTACGTGGACCATCATTTGGGATTATTTTATCACATTATTTCTGACAATCTGTAGACTAAAGTATGTGATGGAAAAAACAATAGATTGTTAATTCAAGTAAATACAAGTAAATACAGTAGATAAATAAAACAAAAAGTTTGTTATTCTAAGGGACCAACTGCTCTTAGATCAAGTTAGAAATGTAATATTCACCTAAAGACTTGTTTTCTTATTGCAGCAGCTCAGTGACAGTGTGTGCCTCCAGGACAGAACAGAAATGTGAGTTCTACTGCAAAAAGAGTTCTTTTTTTAATGTGTTGTTAAATGTGCACCTCTGGGTCTCAGTGGAGGCAGCAGCTGTGTCTGTGAATTCAGTCAGACACTGAATCTGTGGCGACTTCAGTCGTTCATCTAACGGATACCGGGCAGTGCATTGTGTGGGACCAGAGGTCTGCAGGCAGACTGCGTCCTGAGCCCAGGGCCGACAGCGGCTCAGTGCTGGTGGCCAGTAAAGGTCAGTCTCAGCTGTTCTAACATTCATCAGGTTACGTCGTCGCGTAGCGTCGAGAGCAGAAACAACAACAACAGGACTCGAGCCCTCTGACATCAAGGAACAACTTCACCAGCTACAGTTCACCGCGATCGGCTCGATGAACAAACACCGCTCAGCTGAATCTGAGGCTCAGAGCTGCTTCACACACTTCTTAGGAATGAGTGTCAGTTTCATGAGACAAGACAAATTATGCTTTATCATTTCCACAAAAGGTTCCACAAATGTTTTTATTTGTTTTAGTCAGAAAGATTTTTTGGACTAAATGAACCTGTGAAAACCTTCAGTCACAGACAGACATGGTTTCAGTCTCTCAGGATCCAAAACTCACTCCAATTTGATTTAAAACAACATCAACTGACGGTGAGAGGAGATCTTATTTAAAATCATTTTCAGGATTTTAGTTTTTCATTTGTTGCCAGTTAGGGAATGTGATTGGAAGAAGTGAATTATTTTTTTTAATTTACACCTCACATAACAAAATAATCTTCTGGTCATGTGTCAATCTGAAAGTAGTCGGGGAAAAAAAAGTCTAGACTACATCTATCGATTTAACAATAAATAGATCAACACAAAAAAAGCTCATCAAGCTAAAATAGTGACAGACTAACTTTTTTTTTCTCCATTTGCCAGTTTTATAACACTCTTCAGATCAAGTGTTCCTTCACAGGACAATTAGTTCTGATTGACTGCTGGATGTTATGAGCCTGTCCCAAATCAAAGCCAGCAGCTTCTGCAGACAGCACGGCAGCGGCAAACAGACAGAAGAGGGCGTTAAAGGAGGAAGAAAGGAGAAAAAGAGAGAGAGAGAATAAACAAGACAGGAGCAAATCTGGGACTGGCTCTTGGTCGTTGGCAAGAGATTCACCGAATCAAAGGCTGAGAGACAGACGGCCCTCTTCCTGGTGGACAGTAAGGAGTATTAGCTGACTCGCTAAGTTATGTCTTGTTGTTTGTTGGATGACTGACTGTCTTAGCAAAGTTGTCAACTCACTAGTTTTGACTAATGTAACATTGTAGGGCAGCAAATCTCCTTCCATAATGTGTCTGCGGGACGACAGACCATCCACTGCGTGAGGCCAGTATTAAAAAAAGCCTCCAGCCCAGTGGTCACATCCAACACGCTGCTTTATTTTTGGAGGAGAGCTCACAGAGAGCAGAGATCTAAAATAACTGAGGCTTTCTTTGGCTCGACGTGGCAGCTGACTGCCGGCCGACACAGATGTTTTCACAGAAACCATCAGATCCCCGCTTCAACCAGTGCAGCCACCGGCCTCTGAATCTGACCGGAGATCAGCCTTCAGACTGTCCGTCAGCTCAGGTTCTTCATTTTCATCAGCAGCGGCTTCACTGAGCCGGTACATTTCAAACAGAGACGACTCAAAGTGCTTCAACTACCGGAGGCAAAGAGAAGCATTACAATGACATTAGCATTAAAGAATAAAATCAATTGTGACAGAATAAAAGGAGATTTTAAAATTCTGATCAAATGAATCAAATAAAATAGAAAACAAAAGACAAGTTACAGAGAAGTAAAAAGTTGCCCAGAACATAACAGTCTCAACAAAAAACAAAAGAACAGATCCACGAAGGGACAAAACCACAGATGCCAGAGTTTAGTGGTAAATGGATAAATCCAGCAGAATAAAAAAGCAGCTTGTGTTACTGATGATCAGCACTTCCACTCAGAGGCACCTCGTGAGCTCCACCTGCACAATCCACACACAAACACCACAACTGCCCCGAGTGGAGGAGTTAATTCAGCTGCATGTTCGTTACTGAGGCTTCAGCAAGTCATTTCTAATTACAGGCGCTTTGTTTCACCTGTGACGGTGATGTCACAGCGTCCTGGAGTACACCTGTACGTCGCTGCAGCCAGGTGAGAAGTTAAACCACCGGGAGTCAGCAAAGACAAGACTTCCAGGAGGCGTTAACTTGATCTTCAGTTTTTAAGTGTCCTGTAACGTGTCGATGCTGAAACGATATATCATGCAGCCCCAGTCAGGCGCTTCGACCACGTCAGGTCAAACTACCACATTTATGTCATGTGATTCACAGACCAGGTTATTCTGCCCTAAATGCTGTGATAGAAGTGATTGACAGCCGCTGCAAAGAGAAGCCAAATCACTGACAAAGTCCCAGACAAAGATATGACTTTTCACTGATATCATCAAATGTTACGTAACACGCTTTGATGACTGAAAATAGCTCCAAACATCCAACATAGTACAGACGCTGATGTAAGACCTAAAAATACCCAAAGTTCCCTGTTCACTTCCAAACCTCTCCTGGCTTTTTTCTCTCTTCATGACATTTGCATTAATTTTGTTTTCTGCGTTTTATCCACAGCAGCACGACTGTCGCTCAGTCAGTCCACCACCTGAGTTCACACTGACATATCTCAACAACTACACGCTACATGAAACAGCTCCCTCCGACCTGAACTCCCTGGTTCAGGTCTACACTCCCTCGCCCTCACTAGGGGCCTGATACAGGTGCCTCAAAGGGCCGAGGTGGAGGTTCCCCGGTGGAGGAAGGAGTCACCGAACCCTGTTCATCTCAGGCTTTAAGAAGAGACTGAAGACTCAGCTCTGCTCTGAACCTTGGCACTGGACAAAAAAAAAGTATTGTTGTCTAATTGTGTGTTGTAATGTATTCCCTCCTCGCTGCCTGCAGGCACAGGCCCTGTCTAACTTGAACCTTGTTTTTTTGGCTCTTATCCAGGTTGTTTTCTCCTGACTAGATCCACACTTGTGTTGTATTTACTCTCAGACGGACGTCGCTTTGGACAACACTGTCTGATACATGAAATTGTAGAATTTTAATGTATGAGCTCGAAGCACCACTGTTCCTGAGTACAGGCTCACAGAGCTGCTGACATGACCGTAAACTCTTAGTCTTGTTACTGAATAAGCAGCGATGGAAGCAGCATCCACCTAAATGGATTATAGGCGGAGATCAGTCTGGGTCAGCCTGAGCAGACCTGAAGGGTCAGAGCGTAGAGACTGAAATGAGGACCCTTCAAACTGAGGAGAACCAAGAAATAACAACCTGACCCTTGAATAAAAGCTGTTTTAACCAAACAGGTCGACAGCATCCTGATGATTGATTCATGGAAATGTGGACAGTCAAGCATTTACTGTATGGAAACATCATGACAGCTCAGTTCTGACCTGAGCAGGAAACCTGACCCCGAGTTGGGATTGTTGAAACAAGCTCATTTTTAACTGCATGAATTTAAAGCTATTCTCTTCTCGTTTAGCTGGCAGCATGAAAACCAGCTACCAATCCAACCCGAGGCTGAGGAGCGGCTGCAGTGCAGCAGGTTTCTGTGGCGTCCCTCAGGGGACGACCTTAAACACAGCGCAGTATTGATGTCCAATAAAAAGGGACCTCTGTGGAATTGTGGGAGACTGCTGGGAGATCGTTTTACAGTGAAACTAGCGATCTGTTTCCCAAGTTAGAGGTTTATGTTTGACAGCAGCACTGGAGTTACCACAGAGGATCATATGGGGGGGGGGGATTAAGTGACTGGCCGACAGAGAGAAAATCATCAATAAGTCCTGAACTAAAGGAAACACCGTCATTAATTCTAATCTTTTTCATCTCAATGTTCAGTCTGGGTATAACATTTTAATCCCTATAGGATGTTAAACAAATGACACCTTTGTCATTGTTGAATTTTTCACAACAGTGTAAAGAAATTGCGTACGCCTGCACGTTGTCCAGCTTCTGACACCTTTGTCTCAAAAAATCCAGACCATGACCGAGACCCAGAGAACTAAAAGAAGAACCATAATAAGGACTTTGGTTCACTTGTCCTTTCTGACCTTCAGCTCTTCCATCAAATGAAGAGCGTGGACAGAAAGCTGGTGTCTTTAAACGGAGCCAGCGTGACTGCAGACCGTGATCATATTAACCAGTTAGACTGCCGAGTCTGACTGAGAGCGTGTGTTGTACAGTCTAATAAAAGACCACACCTATCAGAGCAGCCGCTCGGCGTGGAACATAGACCGCGTCCAGGATAATAAGAGCACAGAGTCACCACACCCACAGCGTGCTCAGAGGTCAACAACAGACATCAAACACTTCAACACTGTCAATGACACATGAGCCACAGACTGGTCCAACTGGAGCAGTTTCAGGACAGACAATCTGAAGTCAGCCTTCGACACAGATGATTAGACCAACCAGTTTACAGCATGACAAGATCCTGAAAACACGGCTGGGACTCAGCAATCACCTCACTGCGAATCTTAGTGTGATGGAAGCAGAGGAAGCATGCCTCCTTTATGTTCAATAAACAACACGCTACATGGACAGAGCCAAGCTAGCAGTTTCCCCCTGCCTCCGGCCTTTGTGCTAAGCTAAGCTTAGCATGTCCATGTGAAGCCAGCTAACACTGACACACAGTCTCTCTGAGAAATACCATGGATGTATGATGGAGCACGACTTAAACTTTTCACTGGAACAAATAAAAATCCTTCCTGCCACAGAGCATGTTGAAGTGAGTGTTCACAAGTTCAGTTCAAACAGGCTTCAGGTTACACAGAAACTTGAAAGGCACAGAGACAAGCTGGCACAAGCCAAGTCTGAGCCGGTGGAGGTGAAGACGGCCGGAGGTTCTCTGCTGTTCAGTGGTGTCACTGCGGCCATTTCTACACACAGGAAGGCCAAAATATTCACATCTGACTACAAACAAAGAGTCATTAGAAGAAACTGGCTTTTAACCTTTCTTTGAATTTTTACAGCAACAGTATTAAGGGCTCAGTTTTTGTGGCACCAACAGTTTGGGATTTTCCTGACCTTAAAGCTCACTTTGCCCAACTGTTTGGTATTTTTATACCCGCAGTGAGAAAACTGTGTTGCACAACCAAGTGCTTTATTCAAACGAGGCAGTGCTGGTGTTTTGGTAAAAACTGGATCTCAGCGGTTAAACATGTACAAAGCACAGGTGTTTGTGGTGCACAGCCACTCCTCTGTTCATTCTGTCAACAAGAGCTAATTAAAGCATTGAGAACATAAATAAAGTCAATGAAATATTCTCCAATCAGGACGTGTATTTAAACCAACTCGGAAAATAAATGCTTGGTAAAAAAATGAAAACTTCCTTTATCATTGGGGTCCAGCTGGCAGTCTTTCCCTGCAGTCCGTCTGCCAGGCAAAAACTCCACACATTCTTTGGTTCCAGCTTCTTACACGCTCCCTGTTTCTGCTCCTGCAGGTCTTATATCTCTATACAATAAATCCTTTGAGCTTTTTGGACTGTTAGAGAAAAAAAACTGAAGGTCAGATATTATAGACACTTCATAATAATAATGATCAATTAATCAAAATAATCAGTGTTCGCAGCCCTGAGCTAAAGTCATAAACCCTGGGCTGAGTTCAGACACACTGCAATTAGCAGAGTAACATCCAAATCTTCAGGGCTGCAAAGTGAATGTTGATTTATTAAATTGAAAAAATTCAATTGATGCCATCTGTTTCTCTGAGAGGAATCAGGCCAGTCTGAACTGAGAGAATGAGAAGAAAAACAGAAAGTGAAGCCCATGGCTCTCTCTCTGTAAATCAGCGGCGGTGGGGGGGGGGGATTATGGACTGGGGGTAATCGTCGTGTCCACAGAGGGATTACACTGTGCTCGGCCTGCTGCAGACATCTCTTTTTGGGGGGTTTGGCAGATTGGAAACTGTGTGGCAGAAATCTATTTTTCATCAGCGACACTCAGATGCTGGGACGTCAGGGTGAGCGTGACAAACGCACCAAGGCCTGGAACACAGTGACGGAGAGACAGCGAGTGTTCGTGTTCAACACATTCTTCATTTTTACTATTAAGAGTCAAAGCTGACAGTGACACAGGGCAGTGACTCAGCATCATTACTGTCTTTGAATGGAATCACATGGTGATGGAATTCTGCTCTTCACACTGATTTTACTTGAAACTAACTATGTTTTCAACACATTTGTTTACATGAGCTCAACTGAACATGAAGTTTTGCAAACAGGTTCCATATTATAGGAAACATGGATGTTGTCTCACAGCGGTGAGTGTGGTGACTGGAAACAAAGTTCACGTGACGGATCCTCCCACATGTTTCATGTTGTAAAGAGGCGTGTTCTCCCTTTTGTCATCTAGTAGAAGGCGCCTTTTTTGGTTGACCTGCAAGTTTCTCTAGCTCCCGTCTCCCCTGTACTGTGTTACTGTTTGTTTCTTGGACAGGATGTAAACTGAAATGTCAATTTCCCGGAGGGGACCTCCCAAAGGGATCAATAAAGTGATCTGTCTGTCTGTAAATCACTAATGTTTCATATGCAACACTGTGTTGAGAACAGGAGAGAAACATCTAACAAACATATTAACGTCAGTCAGTAGTTCACCACTGACGCTGACAGCATCAACTTTAACACCCACTCAGAGTAAAGACTCTTTCCTCCAACGTGCCCAAAAGCAGCTTGATCTTCCTTTGAAAAACTGGGAAACTGTGCTAGGTCACGGCAGCATCATTGCAGTTTCCTCGAGGAAGCGTCTGTTCAGTTTTCCATCGATCAGTATTGGCTGTATGGATCCAGATGGTTAGTGAAGCACTGCCTCGTGTCCATCAGGGCTCTGACAGAACGAGAGCTGCTTCATATATTCAGCTCATCTTTTTATTTCTTTCCACTTCTCACTGTCAATCATTCACTGACAACCTGGAGCCTCACAAACCAGATCAGGACCAGATGGCACCTGACGGCGAGGACGCCGACTCCGGGAGAAAGAAATCCATCTGACATGACTGTGCTTCAAGCAGCAGAGCAGCCAAACAGAAGAAGGACGAAGGTGAAGAGAGAAGGAACCAGGCCACTGACTTCGCACTGATGATCTCCACTCATCTATTAGTGATGAAGAAGCTGAGAGGAGGAAGCTGAACCGAATGTTTTCAGGAGGAACAGAAGCTGAAGAAACGAGCCATCGCTGCTGTTGTCTGGTTAAAAACATTTGACAACATCATCGGTTTTGTGTCGTTCAACTGGTCGCATATTGTCCCTGAATGAATCCCTGCGCTGAAGGACCAGGACTCAGAGGTGGACTCTTCCTGCCAACGCTGGATCAGTATGAAGATGCTTCTGGATCCAGAGTGAAGGTCCCTCAAATATCCAACTGAAAACTAACTTCACCGTGGTGAATTTCAGCTTCCTAAAATAATCTGTTCAGCGTTCAAAAAGCGAGCTACACGCTACAACTGCACCACCGTCACCACCGTCACCTTGTGCTGCTGCTGATGTCACGTTTCACCTTTTCATCTCATATCCAGTACTTCACAAAGTGCTGCTGCTTCACACTTAAACACATTTGTGTTCTTCTAATAACACAATCTGTGTGGAACCTGTGGTGCTTCCAACAGCTGCTGTGACAACAAACAGGTGGATGACGGTGGATGGTGCATCTGTCTGGAACATTCTGGTAGGTGGACTGGAATCCTAACAGTGAGCAGCCATTGTTTTATGCGTGGCTTGAAAATGTGCATAAGCCACAAAGCTGAAACAGTGCCAGACATTCATTCATTCAGTCAGTCAGTCAGTCAGTCAGTCAGTCAGTCAGTCAGTCAGTCAGTCAGTCAGCCAGACAGACAGTCAGTCAGTCAGTCAGTCAGTCCTGGGAAACTCAAACAGATCAGACCACATTCCTGCTGCTCGGCGTCCGTTAACCCTGCAGCAGCGTCTCAGTTTACTCTGGTCCCGTTAGCTGGCAGCGAGGTGACAGCCCGTCACAGAAACACCCCTCTGTCATCCAAAGTCTCCACCAACACTGCCTGCTGGAAACCTGCAGGCTGACTTGGGATTCACATTAACCTACAAAGACAAAATGAACTGGCATGTTTGGGATCTTGCTCATTAAATAACTGCTTTATATGTTTCCTGCTCTCATGAACACAGATTTGAACCAACTTCCTGTTGGTAAACGTGAAGAACAAAAACAACAAAACACTATGAGATCATAACCAAATGGCTATATAAAGCTAATTTACACTCTGCTGCCCAGCACACAAACAGATTGACGAGTTACACTTGACGCCAATAATGGGCCAACACAGTGACTAAGTGACAAGCTGTAAAGAGAAATATAAGTGTGTAAATGTCCACAGACCAGGAGCTCGTCAAGAGCTCGTTATGAGCTGTCAGTCTTACACTTTCATTCATCAGGCTGTTTGACTGTCACTCTGATGGACTGATGAGCCTGAGGAGGACACACAAACCAGCCTGCAGCTCATGCCCTTGAGCAAGAAACACAAACCCATAACATACAGACATCAGGACAACGTGTGTGTGAAGTCCTGCCACTGCAACAGGCCTGGCTCACATCTGGACAGGCCTCGGCTGCGTCTCATCTTCTTCTCTCTCTGTCCTCAAACTTCCTGTCTGCTGCTCTACTCTTCGTTCAAACAGGAAAAAGAAAACACTGCAGGTTTGTCAGGATGCACAGGGACTAATAATCCAATTGGTGGTGCTGGTTTGCCACTTGTGCAGTGGAGAGGGTGGAGAAACCTGTTGAAATGGAGTGAAGGTGACCTTTGGGCTTCAGGTTTCAAACAGCTCATTTATCAAACAGCCACAGGTGGCAGAGATGCTGCGATAAACTAATCTTTTCACAGCATTTCCATATTGGCAGTGTAGTTTGTGTGTTCGTGTCAAGTTGGCCGAATGTGCAGAATCCAGCCAGAAGAGCACCACCGGGCAGCTCCGGCTGCAGAGCCTCTCTACATGCACACAACACTCACTGCTGTTTGTTTGTGGTTTCTGTTAATGACGCACTGTTTGCTCACTTTAGGTTAGTACAAGAGACTGTTTTACCTGTAGCAACAGGAAAGGACTGTAAAGTACTTCAGACACTCGTGGAGAGCATGCTGGGGGAATGGCCCCTGAGACAAATGTTCCACAAAGTGAGGTTCACTGTGGACTCCTTCAGACGACATGAGGAAGAAACACCTCCACTCATTTTCTCTGAACGATCGACGTCTGTCAAGTTTTCATACCTACGAGTTTACAGGTTTAAACGAGACAAGATGTTTCAGTGCTCAGTATTGGCTGTTTCTCTGGAGATTAGATATCAAATCAGTCATCTGAAACTCTGTGGTACAAATGAACAGGACAACTGAAACCTTTTCTATACTGTGCTGTAAACGGCACGCTGTGTGCTGTGGACAACAGCTGCTCTACTCACTACTACAAACCCTATGTTCCTTCACGAGATGCATGTCAGGCCATGAACAGTGGGAGCAATTCATCAGGATGTGAAGTAAAGTCAGCAGCAGACTCTGAACAAACCAGAACAACAGTGACGATGGAAATGTGTCGCAACAAACCACCGTTCACCACCACACCGTCTGAGTTCAGCTGCAGCCACACAGGCTCCTGTTTCCTCAGCTTTTCAACACTTCAGCAGATTCCTTCTCCATCGTTTTTTCCTACCAGATGCTGCTACTGTTTGCGTTGTCTGTGTGCCTGAACTCTCGGCCCCCGGACGATCGCACCGACACACCGACAAACTTTATGACCTCTCACCCCACTGCGACGGCTCACACCGAAGAAACAGACACGAGGAGGGCTGCAGCCACGACGGCCCACTCCTTCCTACAGACCCACAAACATGACGAGGTCGCTTCACCCACACTTATCATGTGATATCTGACCTTCGCTAATCAATTAAATCAGTCACAGCTTCGGCTGCACTCAAGAAATAAAAAGAAAAAGAAGCATCAATACAGCTTTCAAAAACTCTTCTGAAAATAATCCTGCACTCTAGAGTCTCTGACCTGGGTCTCTGACCTGGGTCTCTGTGTGTGTGTGTTAACTTACTGTTCCAACGGGCCATCGTCAGCCCAACCACCAGCCATGACCCGTACAGTTCACAGGTCATCGTAAAAACCCTTAATTCAAATTCAATACACACAAAATTATAAATAAATAAATAAAAGATAAACGTGTCTTGGTTAGTCTTTCCACTGTTCCAACCCTCAGTGTCTGTCTGTGCTAATGAGTTAGCTGGCAGAGTGAGAGTCTGTCCTCACTCATTCATCTGAGGCAGACCATGAAATTAGCAACATAAATGACAAAAATTACCCAAAACACCACCTGCCAATGGACTCAGCCAAACTCTCCAACGGCCCAACGCTGTGACGGTTTCTGCTCTGTGATAGCACAGAGGCGGTTTCTCTAAAGTCAGCCTGTGACAGTTCAACGAAGGACCTTGGTTTCAGCTCCTGGTTTCCCAGGATCTGTGGAACACCTTCCCATGGCTTAGAGCTGCATGACTGAGGGGCAGGGTTTTGTCTTTGGACCTTTTGTTAAGTGTTTTGGATCGTACCTATGAGAGCCTGGAAGAGGTTGCTCTGGAAGATGTCGATGACCCTCTGGATGGAGTGTCGGAGCTGCCGGTCCTCGGCGTGCTGCAGTTTGGCCCGGTACTCCTCCAGCAGCAGCAGGGCTCGCTGTGCATCTGGGCGACAGGGGGAAGCGGCAGAGGTGAGCGTGGGATACGAGCGAGCAGAGCAGGCGCCGCTGCCGGTTCACTCTGGGCCTCGGCGCCTAATGAAAAGTGATGTGAGAAGCGACGGCAGCAGAGCGCAGCTTCAACCGGAGGGGTGCACCGGTCTGAATGAACAGCTGCTTCACTGCTGCTATAATCCCTCAGCGCTGTAATTCTGAGCTGCACTGGCTCTGTTCAGATCAGAGTTTAATACTTTAATATTTAGTTAAATGTACTAATACCTACAAATATGAAGACAAATAAGACTGTGGGACGGTTTTACAGTAGGTCAGTATAAATGGAGTTTAAGTAAAAGAGGCCTCTCCCCCACAGATGAGTATGAAGGTCAGTGTATCAGGCTCAGCGCAGAGGGAAGCATCGGGTCAGATTTGGGTTTGTAGGCCATCAAAACGTCTGATCCTGCTGCTGAAGAAACGAATTCTGACCGAAGCAAAACTAAAGGAAATCAGATCAAATGCTTGAGTAGAATTTAAACACACGAAACACACGTCCAAGACTAAAGATGACATTGGTTACTTACCTATTTCACTGAAGACTTTAAGGGTTATCTGCAGAGTTTGTTTTCATTACAGATGGATCTGCAGGTTATTCAGTGTAAAGTGAAAAATGTGACGTCTGCAAACTGATATGTGATATAAAACAGAGCAAAGAAGCAGATGCTCACAGTTCAGAAGCTGGAACCAGAGAACATTCAACATGACTTAAAGCAACTGATCTGTTGTCAAAGCAAACAACCTTCTGCTGATCAACTAATGGATTAACTGACCAATCAGCTCTGATGAAAGGTCAGTGTATCAGGCTCAGCATCAGGGGAGCGCTGGCTGAAGCCTGTCAGCTGTGGATGTGTGTAAGGCCACACGCAGCACTGCTGTTTAACAGATAACCGAACAGCGCTGATTCGTCCCTCCACAGAAAATTCATAGGAATCTGTCTGATTAGACTATTAACTAATTAAGTTAAAATACCAAACGTCCTCCGGTTCCAGCTTTGACAGTGGCACATTTTTGCTCCTTTCTCTGGTTTATATATTGTATATTGTGTATAAAGTGAATATCTTTGCTTGGTCGCCCACAACAAGGTGTTGATAGACTCGGGAACTTCTAATGAACATATTTTCTCACAACTTGTTGACAAAATGAGAAGCTGGTTAATGGAAAAAAGGCAGATTAATCAATAATAAAATAATCTAGCACAACTTTAAAGAGAAGAAACTTGGCAGTGTAAACTGTTCACTGTAGTTATTTGATGTATTTTCTGGGGCTTTGTTTGTTTAACTTTATCATGATATTTGGATGGAAATAAGTTCTAAACTTGGCTGTGTGTGTTTTAATGTCCTGCTTCTCTTAGTGTCAAATACAGTAAAACTCAACCAAACTCGACCATAAAGTTACCTTAAACATGAAAAGCAGATATTCCACAGATTCGATTGAATCGACTTGAGGCTTTTTTTTCTATCATCTAAGTGACTATTGAATAAAGTTAAAGTTGGTTAAAACAGGATGTTTTGATTTTCACATCTTTTCGTGCACTTTTTGTCTTTTACTCAAACAAACCAGAGACATCGGGACTTTGATCGGTGAGACCTCCTGATGGGAACTTATTGATACTTAATAGATGAAGCGATCGATCAGACACATTGATCAATACAACAGAAGAGGCTCGAGCTTAATCTTCATCATTAAACGTCTTCATCACTCAGTCGAAGCAGGTCTCTGTTGACGGAGTCTGAAGTTTTCAGGAGTAAAAGTACACGAGTTTGTTGCAGAGTACTTGTGTTGAAGTGAACCTGGTTCAGGCTGCAGTGAACAGCCTCCTCCATATTTCATTAATATCACAGTATTTTTAGTCTCACACAAGCTGCCCCACATACAACTTGGTTAGCAGCGGCGGCTAACAGGCTAGCTGACTTTAACTCACTTCACCTGGCCGGCCCGGCTCGGCCCGTCTCGGCGAGGCCGGCCTGAGTCGTGTGGACCGGGTTTGGACCGGGTTTAGCCCGGGTTGTGTGTCCCGGTGTTTGCGTGTCCCCCCCGGCGGCAGCAGTTAGCCTGCTAGCTTGCTCACCTTTCTTCCTGACGGGCATGGTCCGGTCTGGCTCGGCTCGGCTCGGAGCTAGTTCTGTGTTAGCCGCATACACTGGTCACGCAGGGCGGCTCCTCCGGGTTAAACCCCGCTGTCACGGCTCCAAGTCCGGCTGAAGAAAATCCCTCCACGACGGCACCAAGTTCCCCCCGAGACACAAACTCCGTGTCCGCCGAACCGACGCGAGTCTCCGGGAAAACCAGGAAAAACACGGCGGATCCGGCCAGAAGCTGCCCCCGCCCCGGAGCCTCCAGCCCCGGCGTGCACCGCCACACACGGCCGCTCCAAAAGTGCGGGTCGAGCCTCAAGCCAGCGGGACCAAACTCCGAGTGAAAAACAGCCGGGTTAAGAGGCTGCAGGCGGAGGAGGAGCCGCTGCCGAGCTCCGGGGAGAGTTCACAGTCCAGACCCGACACCTCCGCTCCGGTCCTGTCCCGGCTCAGTCCGTCCCGCTCCGGTGTGTGTGTCCCGGAGCAGCCTGCGGTGTGCAGTCGTGTCAAACTTCTCTCAGAGTAAATCCCGCCTCTCTTCTTCTTCTTCTACTTCCTCTCTTTTGCCTCCTGCTCCTCTTCCTCCTCTTCCTCCTCCTCTTCCTCTCCAGGTCCACTAATTCCAAACTTTCCTCCAAAATGGCGTCTCACGGAGCTGCAAACGTGAACCATGTGATTTCCAAAAGCCTCCACCTCCAGCCAATCACACGGCTCACCTTCAAGACCCGGAGCGGGGGGGGGGGGGGTCAGGCTGGAGGAAGAGCAAAGTTTCACCAGAAGAAAAGTCTGAGGACAGAAAGGAGTAGGCAGAGGAGCTGAAGGATGAAGGGAGGAGGTGGAGGTTAGAGGAAGAGGAGTGAAAGACAGGATGAGGATGATGAAGATGAAGATGACAGGACTGTAAATACTCTGGTTAGATTCTCTTAAGGAGTCACGTGTTCACACTGACTCTCTCTCTCTCATGTCTGTACCATAAATGTGACTCTACAGTTAGCTTAGCTTAGCATAAAGACTGGAAACAGGGGGGGCAGTTAGCCTGGTTCTGTCCAAAGCTCACAGATTAAAATGATCTGTCTTGTTTTCACAAAAGTTTGAAAATGACAGTTGGCTGTTTTTTAGGGAACTACTTGTTGTCTCCAGAGCTCGACAGGAAGCTTCTGGTTCCAGTCAAGAAAGTGAATAAAACGGTCCCTTCATAGATCTGATATCAGAACCAGCTTGTGTCCGTGGTTTGTATTTTATGTCCCAAGTTCTCTGTTAATTCTTTTCTTTTTTTCTTTGTCACCTCCACTTCCCTCATGTTGGTTATTTTATTTATTAGAACGTGTTGGTTTCTGAGCCTGACAGTTTCGTTTCATATCTTTGGATTAATATTTGTGAATGAAAGTCGCCTCCGTCACTTTATGTCATGCTACAGTTTGGTATCATGTTTTATAGCATCACAGATGTTTTATAATCACGAGACGCCTAAATCGATGTGTGTGTGTGTGTGTGTGTGTGTTTGTGTGTGTGTGTTTGTGTGTGTGTGTGTGTGTGTGTGTGTTTGTGTGTGTGTGTTTGTGTGTGTGTGTTTGTGTGTGTGTGTGTTTGTGTGTGTGTGTCTGTGTGTGTGTTTGTGTGTGTGTGTGTGTGTGTGTGTGTTTGCTGCTGCACGATCGATGATGCAGAATAAGATCGATCTGAGACTTTGGTTCGTGGCAGGAGAGCGCCGCGGCGAGGTCAGAGGTCAGAGCACAGATCTGTCCTTTGATGTCCACGAAGATGAAACGTCCTCCTCTTCCTCCCCGTGTGAGACGTCCCTCTTTGTCTCTCTTTGTGTCTCTTTGTCTGGCGCCGTCTCTCATGTGCTGATG
The DNA here is from genome assembly GCA_037975185.1 of Centropyge bicolor. Taxonomy (NCBI): domain Eukaryota; kingdom Metazoa; phylum Chordata; class Actinopteri; family Pomacanthidae; genus Centropyge; species Centropyge bicolor. The sequence goes on from JBBMOC010000346.1 coordinate 55,745, forward strand.
CGAACCACTCGAAGCGGTGGCCCAGATTAAAGAGAGCAGCTCCGGTGAAAGGAGGAGGCCTTTATTTTTAGACGGTCATGTTTAATGAATGACTTCGCCTTGAGTCTCGCGCTCGTCGTATTAAAGTGGAGAAGAAGAGGTCCGCTGTGCTCTCACGCCATCCGTTACCTCCTGAGAGCGACGGGCAGCACGTTGGGCTCCGCTGTGACAGGACAGACGACGGCGGCCTCCACCACAGGCTCGTCCTGTCGATGCACCAAGAATAGAGACTTTTATCACATCAACATATTTGTAGCTGTTAACTAGTCAAACAAAACAGGCCTCTCGCTGTGATTCTGATGAGGATTTACAGAAGCTTTGTGAACAGTTTCGACCGCTTTGTAATTATGATTTTCATTTTAAAATGTGGACAGAAACCAACGGGAAACGTGCTTCATCGCTTCATGGCAGCAAACACTGCTTTTCAGAGCTCGTGCTGAAGGCGGATGGATGAGGCCGATCGAAAACTCACCTCCTGCCATCGAAGTTGTGGTTTATTACGACGTCAGTCACATAGACTGTATAAAATATGGACAAAGAGGTGGAGCGAGGGCGGAGCTGAGGCGGGTCGAATGAACGCTATTGGCTGAAAAAAGCCGCTTTATTCCAAATAATCAAACTAGCTACGGCTAACCAGCTAGGTTAAATGCTAAATATTGTTGCTAGCCGGCTAACCCCACGACGATCTCTTTCCCAAACTCAGTGACTAGAATTAGCCGGGGTGACGCCCTTTAGACCGTCAGTGGCTAGTTGTCAATCAAAGTGGTGCCACTTAGATTGACAGCTATGAACTGTGCATAATGATGTATGCTGTATATTTTAAACGAACGCCTTATAAAAAAATTCGCCCCCCCCAGAGTTGTCATGGAGTAGAAAAACAGCTTATGAGACTAGAGCCATGTTTTGAACCAGGCTGTAAATATGTTTTTTTCTGTGGTAAAATCGGACATTTTAACATGGGGCTCAAATGTAATTGACTCCCTTCTGCGGCCTGCTCTAGTGGTTATTGGAGGAACTGCAGCTTTTTTGCACTTCCGCATTGGCTTCATTTTTCAGCGCCGGAGGTTGCCGCTTGGTCAGTCACCATCAGAGGGATCAAACCCTCCTGATCTTATTTTCACACCAACATTAAGACGACCTGAGGATTAACACTTCCTTTTGCTCGGTGTTTTTAAATCTGAATCTTCCTGAATCACATTTGTACTGATACAAGATGAAGATGTAAACTGTGCAATGACACATTAACAACTATCTGTCCATAATGTTGCTCGCTGGTCAGTGGGATTTGTTGCTGTTGGACACAACCAGTCTCACATGGACGATGCAGAGCTCATTATAAATTCTAAATTAATTTATAATTTTATACAACTTGCACTTTTTCTTTGAGTCGTTTTTCTGTTTTCAGTAAATGTGCTGTTGTGACTGACTGTGTTAATGCTCATGACCAGTGTCTGAGCTGCATGCTGTGTGTGTGTGTGTGTGTGTGTCACTGACTCAGGCTGCCAAAGTCCAGAATTATGCCAAGATTAATTATGAGCATGTTGTCCAGATGGGGATGAAAACTGACATGACATGTGCAGTAATCACTTCACAGTGTGTGACGGCAGCGTCCAGGCCCAGTTCACACTCTGCAGGATGGACGGACAAATCCTGCTCCCACATGTTTGACACACAGCGTCTGAAGGCTCAGGTGTGTCCACACAGACTTTAAATTCACACCTGGAAAAAAAACAACGTCCAAACATGCATCTTTGTTGTAAAACCTCAAACAAGCAAAATAACAAAGTTGATTTTCAATGTTATTTTAATTTTTGTGTGTCCAACACTGTGTTTAGCCTAGCTTAGCACAAACACTGGAAGTGGCAGGAAACTGTTAGCCTGCTACATCAAAAGAGAAAAGCTCCGCCTCCAAAGCTGTGTGACGTACAGGATGCAGCCTGTTAGCGAACAGGCTAACAGGCTAACAGGCCAGTCACTGAGCGTCAGTCACTTAGACTCGTACATGCCAAAGTGATGTTTATGTGCATGTAGAGTCTGAGGACACACAGGTGGGGAGAAACTCTACTGAGCATGTGCAGTGATCTACACAAGCAGGAAGCTGCAAACCTTTTTTTGGTTCATGAGTAATCATTTTTAGTTCAAGTTACTGGGGGAAATGTTATAGTCTGACCTCCAGGTCCTACAACACACCCCTGACCTGAAGCGACCTGTCTCGCTTCGCACCTGTCGGCCAATCACAACAAAGTCATGTCTGAGGCTGGAGTGTGATTTCATGTGCTGTCAAACCATATACAATCAAATCAGCTGTGGCCTCGTGTTGGTTTACACACACACACACACACACACACACACACACACACACACACACACACACACACACACACACACACACACACACACACACACACACACACACACACA
>JBBMOC010000346.1:65758-75758 GCA_037975185.1 Centropyge bicolor
TTAACAGGGTGGATGTTTGGTTGGTGTAAATCAGCCTCCTACAAACATCAGAGGTAGTTGACAACATGAGCATCACTTCCTGCGTTAGAGGAAACTACCCCCCCCCCCCCCCCCCTCCTGTATGTTCACCGTCACTTCTCTCCTGCTCTCTCCACACGAGTCACAGTTAATATGAAGTTATAACATGTTGAGGAGGCTTTTACCCCCCTCCCCATCCCAATGCATTTCACACGGTCCCTTAGATCAGTGTAAAAGCTGCTGGGACAAACCTCGTGTCACAGAGAAGATAATGATCAAATCAAATCATCAGATTATTACAATTTCTTTCATCTTCAAGTCAGACATGGAACAAACACTTGTTTCCTTGGACATGGTTTCACCTCGTGACACAGACGGGATGAACACCCCCCCATGAGGGTTTATAATGAAAATCTAACTACAAATATAAAAAAGTCTGTTTTAAATATTTTGAATCATATTGTTATGGGGGGTGGTTGCGGACTCAAGTGCACACACAAAGTTAAGGTTTTAATTAATCTTTAATGAAGACAAAAGGAAAACTTAACAAAAACTCACAGCAGAACCGGGTCCAGCAAGGGCAAAAATCCAGATGCAGAAACGAACATGGCGAGACAACAGGAACAAGAATGATGCGAACATACACACGAATAGAAGACAACGACCCGGCAAGGGCAAACTGAAATGAACTGGCTTTTATAAAGTCCTAATGGGTGATAGACTGCAGCTGGGAACACAGGTGATGAGATGAGATGGGAGGGTCTGGTAGGAGAGGTGAGGCAGAGGCGGGGTGAGTGGACAAATACAGAGAGCAGAGGGGAAACACTATGGCAGGTGGATAGTGTCAGAACTTAAACATGACAAAACAAGACTACAACATGACAAGACTACAACATGACAAGACTACAACATGACAAAACAAGACTACAACATGACAAGACTACAACATGACAAAACAAGACTACAACATGACAAGACTACAACATGACAAGACTGGAAGAATAAGGACATGAACAGAACCAAAGAGATCTAACCATAACAGAGACTGAAACTAAGGCAGAGGACTAAGACAGAACCAAGACATAAAACTAAGTCAAAACACAGCAAGACAAATACAAGACGTGAACAAGACAAGGCAGAACAGGGGACTGAGACAGGAAAGACTGGAACTGAGACAGATGAGCAGGAAGGCAGGGGAAAAAAAACTAGAGCTGGACAAAAAACTGAAACTAAACAACGGCCAAACTGGCCTAACTAGAACACATATGCTACAAAATGATTTAGAAATATTTAATTTCTATAATAAATAACAAAAATACAAAAGTGGAATATAAATATCATATAATAAGCATTAAAAAAAAACTTTTTTGCAATGTTCATATAGTTTTTTTGGGTTCTCCTGCCAGTGTGGCCTCAGCTGGTTCTGTTTGTCCAGTGACTGACCTGAGTCACCTGGTTAAAGAAAGGACGAACACAAAAAATGCTCAAAAAGAGACTGAAAACCTTGGAAAACATGTTGCAAACAAACAAAGTTATCATAATTTCTCTGGTGCAGTGAAGTGTGAACAACCCTCCACCTGCAGCTCACCTGAACACTAACACTGTGGGGGTGTGTCAGTAACACTTGTCGTCTGATGAAGCACAGACGCGCCGACACGTCGCCCAGGTTCATCCTGTGTGTGTGTGTAATCAAGTGCTTCCAACATTCCTGTGTGTGAACTTCCTGGCTGAGTTTTGGGCCCTGCAGGCTGCAGCCGACAAGACTGAACAGGGATCAGATCCCGCCGTTCTCGGTCAGGCCGCGTCATGTCGCTCCTGGACTGGAAACAGCTCGGAGATGAAGCTGCTCCTGCGCCTCCACCCTCAGCTGCTCCATCAGCTCGGACGGCTCAAGCAACTTCAACAAAAAAAGTTCATATATATCAAACACATGTACTCAAGAATCAGAAGCATTTATTGTAATGTAAGCACAGTTCCCAGATCAGATTCTTCCTTTCAATCAAAAGTACAAAGTACTTCAAATAAAACCACAGTGAATGAAATACTGAAGAAGTAAACTTTGGTTAATGAAACATAAAGATAGATTTCTTGTCCTGTATCTTTATCTTTCATCTCAGATTATGTCGGGACCTTTGGGGGCGTCTCCACCCTCATGTTGAGGATGGAGGCGGAGCTGAACCGAATGTGTCACAAAGATGTAGTAAAAGTACTGCATTACAATGTTGCCCTGTGAGAAGCGGCATGAAATGGAAAATAAGTAGTAACCTACTTGAAGTTTCCAGCAGTGGGATCAGATGGAGTCAGCTCCGTCCAAACATCTTCAACAAGATGCACAAACTGGAAAAAGAAATTCACAGTTTCACTGTGAAGCTTCGACTCCTTGTTTTCTTTCCTCAGTGAGAACAAACAAACGATCGAAGGTCTATTAGACGTCTGTGAACTGTCTGAAAGCAGGACGACGTCCAGCTGCAGACCACTCATACTACTGCAAAGAGATGCAAGTACAAGTGATGCGTTGAAAATTCTACTTCAATAAAAGTAGCAAAGTATTGTCAGCTATGTACTGACAAAGTAAAAGTACTCTACATCCACAAAGGAGCCATTGTAGATGTTTTGTTTCGTCAGTGGAACATTTACACTGATTTAATAGTCAAAATGGAGATAAATTTCAACTTTAAATACTTTTATATTGGAGTACTAAATACTGGAGTTTGATGTGTAAATCACATTTTATGAGCTTCATATAAAGTCTGTAGCTGAAGAGTAGCAGTAGTATCTCTAGCTAATACTCAGAGTACAATATTTAAGTACTTACCTTCCGCCACTACTCAAAGAACTGACTCATACCACAGCCAGTACTCACATCCTTGAAGCACAAGTAGCAGTACTGCAATGTAGATACTTTACAAGCACTGTGGTATTTTTAGCTAAATGTTGTGTCCTGTGGCAGTTTGCTACATTTATATCAATAGATGGAACAATAAAGTAGTACTACAGTTCCTTCTATTCTTTCTCACAAATTTCCCTTTTGATTGAAGTCTTGAGGAAAATTAGCTTCCAAGATAAATATAGACTTTGACTAAGTGGCACCAAGTACAAGTACCTCACAGTGGCATTGGTACTACTGCGCAGCAGCCTGGTGACCTTTGACCCTGTCCACGTTGTTCAGCCACCGAGCGCAGAGGAAGAAACGAGCAGAGATACAAAGTACAACTCACAAAATAAAAGTCCGGTTTATTGTCAAACAACAAACTTCGCACATACATCAAAACAGGCCGTCATAAAACAAAAAGTCGCTGACAAAAACAAAATAAGAAGGAAAAAGAAAAGAGGCTCTTTTCTTTGGCCTTACCCTCCCATACAAACAAACTAGTTATGGTACAGCTAAAGTACATACATTAAATTTACTGGAATGCTCTGAGTTCAACGGTTTAAGAGGTTGTCTTTCATGTTTTTTGTAACTGTTTTTACATGATTTTTTTCCCTAGTATCTGTTGAGATATCGTAACATGGTCAACCAAGTAAAATCTTTTGTTAAAGAAGCACCGATTTGGTCTGACGAGATCGCTGCCGGGAGAGAACTGACCCCCCTCCTAACAATATGTACAAAAATATAAAATGTAAATAAAAATACAAACAAATTCTCCTTTCGTGTTGTTGTTGTTGAGAAGCCGGATTTCTGCATCGATGTGGTGGCGAGTTCCTCTAGAAAATTTGTTTTGCAGTTTGAGGGGAGATCGAGTGTGTGTGTGGACGTGGTAGATGTTTGTTGAACTCTACTTGCTAATGACCATGTTGGAATTTTTTTTATTATTTTTTTTCCATTAAATCAGTCCTCCAGCCCCTCCACCTGTGACACATAAAAACAGTCAGAGGTGAAGAATCAGGAAGTGGTTCAGCAGGATGGCGCGGGGGAAACGCATCAATCATCGTCGTCGGTTTTCTGCTTCTTGGTTTCGACGTCGTCCTGAAGGAAGAGAAGACAAATGTTGGTTAAACGGCGGTCAAGGTCCACAGGGTTGTTTGGGATCTTGGCAAAAGTCGGGTTTCACTGCCTCACCTCCTCGTCGTCGTCGTCATCCTCAGCTGCCCGTTTTGTGCCGCCCTCGATGTCGTCGTCGTCATCGTCCTCGTCTTCCTCCTCGCCTGCAGGATGAAGGACGACAACAATGAGATGTGGTTTGGAGAAAGACAACAGACACAGACAAAACCAAAAACGGTCCAGCTACCTTCTCCGTCATCTTCCTCGTCCTCCTCGTCTACGTCATCTTCCTCATCATCATCTACATCGGGTTCGCCGTTCTCCTCGTTCTCCTGCAACGAACAAAAGTTCCGGTGAGTCTCTGAAGCAGTGGTTTCTTTGGAGGAAGTGCACCTGGCCTACATCATCGCTGCATGATGGGTGGGGGGGTTACCTTTCCATTGGTGGCGGTGTCTTTGCCGTTCTCCTTCTCCTCCACCAACTTCTTCTCCTTCAGATCCTGATGAAAACAAACACAGAAAGATCAGACACTGAACTGAGGGTTCAAAGTTTCCAAGTTTCAGATGTATTCAAAGCCCGACCGCTGCTACCTGCCCTTCTACCTAATGGCCTAGTTAGCTGAGTCCCAGTGCTTGCTGGGAGCTGCACGTTTCTCAGCCCTCTGCCTGTCAGAATGAAGCCTTCCTATTTAAACACCATATTGGTCTCTGCAGATCCTCCCCCGTCCTCCTCCTCCCACTCCATCCCCTCTAATGTGTTGTAATCTGATACTTTGATGTGGCCCCCGGGGCACTCTGGGTATTGTAGTCTTTGCTAGCTGCCGTCGCCGCCATATGTCACGAGACACGCCCGGGAGAGGCACTGCAATACCCAGGATGCACCGCTCCGTTTAAAATAACACAGGAGGGCGCAGGAGCAGGGGGGAGGTGGAGATGGAGGAGGAGGAGGAGGCGATGCACGCTGCTGGCCGCTTGTTGTAACGGAGGCTGGAAGGACAATAGAAGACAACACATGGCAGCCGAGAGAAGCGGCAGAGAGGCAGCGCGAGGCGGCTCGGCGGCCCGGAGCCGCCGGCACTCCGGCCGCGGAGCCCGGGGACGGAGCGCGGTCCCCGCCGCTCTGATCCCGCCGCACGCGCTCACACACACACACACTGTTATTAATTAGTTCACATAAGCTCATTGGTTGAAACGGAGCAGCGGCTGTTTGTCGACAAACGAACCTCAGAGCAGAGAAAAACGCGCAGGAGCCGAAAAACTATAAATAGTGTCTGAACAGATTAGAGCGCTAACAGCGGCTCCTCCACCTCCTCCACCGGCCCGGGCTGCTCCTCCACCTCCTCCATAGCTTCATCTGCCCGAGCCTCCTCGGCCCCGCAGCCGCGGCGGAGAGCGCCTCCCCCCGCGGGGCCGTCAAAGTTTCACCCGACACGAACCAAAGTCCAGCTGCACGGACGTTTATTTACACACATGAAGCTCCAGCCCGCCACACACACACACACATATAGATGTACACACGCACACACCGCGGCACAAACACAAACTTTCCCCCCGAGACACGGACCTCTGATCGAGCCCGCTCCGGCCAGGCAGCCGCCGGGGAGCAGCCCGGGCCGGCCGCTGCCTGCCGAAACGGGGTCACGGTGGAGGAAGCGGCGCGCTGCCGGAGGCTGGAGCTCCTGAAGTTGACATTGTGAGCGACGCGCCGCCTGTTTTCATTCAAACGGAGCGAGTTGATCCGAGGAGCCGCAGAAACACACCGAAACAGCCCGGATCATCGAACCGATGTGACCGAATTAAAAAGGGATCAATCAGACATGAAGCGGCCGCAGGAAGAGCCGCGCGAACAGGCGCGAGAATTCACAAACAAGCTCAGAGCCACAAAGCGGCGGCTGAGAGCGGCCGTCCGCGGTCCTGCGGTCCGGACCCGGGCACTCGGTGTCGGGCAGGAGAACCGAGCCGCTCGGTAAACAAAAAGCGGCGGGACCGGGACTCCCCGGACAATGAGGCGGAGCAGCAGCCGCCTGTTTCCGCGATGCGCCGCCGCTTCGGCTCGGATGCTTCCGGCGGAGGGAAAGAGCGAAAAGCGGCTTTTGTCCGTTTCGTCGACAGAATGAGCGCGAAGCCGCGGCGGAGCCTGTACGGAGCTGTGCGGGGGGGCGGGAGGCGGCTTACCTTGGCAGAGATGTCCGAGCCGGAGTCAACTTGTGTGTCTGCCATTGTTCGGGAAAATAAAGGACGGCTGAACTGAAAGGTTGAAGAAAGTAAATCCCTCCGCTCGCTGTGATCCAACACTGAGACTCTGTGCCAGTGGCCACTGCTGCCGACCGCCGAGCCTTTAATATAGGCTGCTGGGCGGCGCTCGCAGGAGCTCGGCGGCCGCGGATTGGCTGAAGGCTCCACAGAGGTGTTCTCTTCGCGCGTTGGAGTCGAACAATGGGCAGAATGTCTGGAGCCGAGGCCACGCCCCCTCCTGTCCGCCGCTGCAACCCTCCTTTTCTGCACTAAAACAATAAAGCGGTCGATTAAACGCAACCAAACGGACTCAGAGTTTGAGCTGCGAACATGTTCAACACAAACACACCGAGAAAAGTCAGTTTCCGCCCAGTTACGCACCAAAAATATCGAACAGGCAGCGATTCAGTTGACGTATGTCACAATTTGATTGATTGATGTTCATGTGGTCGAGTCAAGCGGCGACGACTCACATCAGGTCCCGCCCACCGACGCGACGAGGGAATAGAAGAGAGTCTTTAGGGGGAAAGAGGCAAAATGTCGACGACACGAACAGTGTTGGAGGGTTAAGGTTTTAATGTCGTTACTGTCACCTCGTCTGTCGCCTCATGAACACTATCAGTCAGATTAAAGGCTTAAAGAGTGGAACGGTGCAGCACGGCCGCCATGTCTCCTCAAACCTGCTCGCCCCGCCTCTTCCCGGCGGCCATGTTTGAAACTCCCTCACTTCATCTGTGGATGTGCGCACTTGACGTTTTTTTTTTTCATAACATCCCATAAATTCGTGCTTCAAGGTCGATGCACGAATAAACAGAGTCCTCATGGAGCAGGTTTACAGAAACAGGCGGACACGGTGGTGAATGTGTGCAGGCTGGTGGTGCAGCTCAGTGCCGTGGCCTCATTTCCTCCATCTTCATTGTTAGAAGCCAGAAAAGACCCGACGTGGAGGGAAAAAGCAGTGCGACATAACAGACATGCGATGAGACAAGTGCGCAACACAAGTCTAATGTGCTCATGAACTGACACGCATTCTTATGAAACACAAGGGCAAACACGTATTTTTCCTTACCGAGTTTTGTACACATGGCTTTTACAAGCTGAACATGAGAAGGACAAAGCGGCAAAAAGCGGCCGCCATTGCAGGCTCAGATTGGGGGATGGGAGCAGATCTGGTGCGCGAGCAGGCGGCCCACATCCACATTCTGCTCTCATGACGCACTCGGCCTGCGATTGGTCGGCTAAGTGGAATAAACGCGGCTTTGGCGCACGGCGAGCACTGATTGGCTGCCGCCGACGTCCGTCAATTCAAACTGGGCTCCGTCGGCGCGCCGTAAACTGTGGGTCTGGATTATGGCTCTGGACTGTGTGTGCGTATGTTTGTGTGTGTGTGCGCGCGCGTGTGTGTTTGTGTGTGTGTGCGCGCGCGTGCAGCATCAGTGTAGAGTTTCACTTCAGTCTTTCACATGTTATCTTTCCCATTTGCTGCCTTTTACCGCCATGATCTCTGAGAGCCACATTCATTATGTGTAATTGCTTGGAAAAGCCACCGCTCCATGTTTCATTAAGCTGTGTTATAAAATATTAAAGCAGGTATGAGAGCCGGAGTCACTGATCCTTCAGCAGAACCAAACTCTGCATCCTTCTCACCGTGTTTTCACTTTGAGCTGAGTTCGCATCAGAACATTAACAAGTTCACTTGAAGCCTGCAGATTAAAATTGCAGGATTTCTGACTGTGGCTCTGTGAGCAGCAGTCAAACATGGAGCAGCTGAGGCGGCTGAGCAGAGTGTGAGTGGTGGCACAGGTCTTTTATAGATTTGTTGGTTGGTGTATTTTGTTTGTGTCTGCCGCGTCCTGGTTGTGAACACGGACGACAGGCTCAGGTTATGAGGAGCAGCTCGTTAACTTCCTGCAGAACAAAAGGGCAGAAAACGGCCGACGGTGTCCTGACTCCAGCCCAGGACGGTCAGACTGCACATACCACAGGAGGGACCTGTGCTGACGCCCCGGCCCCTGGCCCCCGGCTCCCGGCCCCCGGCCCCCGTCTGCCTCCGTCCAACTGTCCAATGAAAGAATAAAGAATATTAAAGAATCAGTCAGAGTACATCAGTGCAGTTCTGGGTATCAGGACAAATCCAGCGGCCGAGCAGAGCGGCCAGCTGCCCCGGGGCCCCAGACCCTGAGGGACCCCCCAAAGCTCCAGCTTCACTGTGTCAGTTGGTTGAACATAATTTGATTAACTGCACATTTGTTTAGGAATTTGCATCATTGAAGTACAATATGGACAAAGACAGGTCCTGGATCACTTCTTAATCTTGTGGCCCCGTCCTGTAGAGGGGCCCAGCGTCTGAGCATGGCTTTAAGACCGCAGCTATTTTAGTTCTAATTGGGGCCAAACAACACAATCATTGCTGCGGGGCCCCTGAACAGGTTGATGTGTGCAGACGCTCAGCTGGCCTCATGATGAGCTTCACCAACAGGGACGTCCAACAGCTTTAGTTCAACTTAAAAGGCTAAAATCAGAATACATCTAAAATAAATGCAATCAATTAAAACAATGTTAAAATAGATTAAAATGCATTAGTGCTTCTCATTTTTGATAATTCAACACTAATAATCTTTTTTATATTTTTCCTTACATCCTGTCTTTATGCTTTGTCATGACTTCTGCAAAATCTTCTGAAAGATTCCACACAAACACACTTCTCACACTTTAAATCAAAGATAAATATTGATTAATTCTCTACACTGATCTACATCGTCACGGCGACGTCTGAATGAACACATGTAAGATAAGATAAGATAAGATAAGCCTTTATTCGTCCCACAGTGGGGAAATTCATGGCAGCAGCAGAATTCACCACAGGAGGCTTCGGCCTGTTCTGCATTCTGCTCTGAATGTTAACCTCCGCTCCGCCTTGTGTTCATCAGTGAAGAAGGTCAAAGTGGAGTTTAAATATGTGGAGCCTGGAGGTGACACTAATCCAGGTTTAGAGTTAATCCCGGCTGGTGCACTCAGCCTGGAGGGGGGGCGTTCAGTCTGCAGGACTGGACGTCGCTCAGGCTCTGTCCAGCTCCTCTCATCGTACCTGAGCCTTCACTGAGGGGAAACCAGGGAGAGAGAGGCGGAGAATCACCAGAGCAGCAGATGAAGTCTGGTGTCCGACGGCTCGAGTTACGCTGCATCAGGCCGACGACGTGCGGCCGACATGTTGGGACCTGCTGCAGCCACGCAGCGGCTGGACGCTTCCAACAACACAGCTTCATCTGAGGGAGCGTGCAGCTGCCGCTCCACAGCTGAATGTGGAGACAACACATCCAGGGGCCACTGCAGGCGTTTTCCAACCGAGGGTCTGCACGGAGCCCACCACCTTCAGCTCCAGATGTGACATCACAGCTGTGTGATAAGAACCGTCGGTTTGGCTCAGAAACACCAGGCTGAGCTGCAGTAAATGATGCTTCACTGGACGGTTTCTCCAGAAAACTCCAAAGGAACCGCAGCAAAATGTCACCAAGCAACTGAAGGGCCAAACATCAGGAGCACATTCAGCCGGAGTGAGGCCGTGGACGGACAGACCACACCGCAGCACTGTGGGACAGTGAGCGAGCCGGTTCCTCTGAGAGAGGAGGCGGCTGCTCCTCCGGGGGTCCGGGCCGGAGGGGCCCCCGGGGACCGAGCCGCGGCGAGGGGGAGCAGGTGGGATTCAGGCGGTTTCCAGCTCATCCTGAAGACGTTGGAGAGCAGTGATGAGATGAAGAGAAACTCG
>JBBMOC010000346.1:80758-83529 GCA_037975185.1 Centropyge bicolor
TCAGGGTCAGCCAATCAGAGGTAGAATAATAACAACAAATAATTACGCCTTTTGTACGGAGCCCCTAAAGAGACACAGGCAAAACCCCCAACCTTTCAGTATCTCGTGTGAACCAGATACCTGGAGCCATAACAGGCCACAGACCTGCTATGTGTCACACACTGAGTTACTGACAAGACAGTTTATGTGATGATCCTTTCGTAGGTCGCTGACACTCTCAGAAAAGTGGATGCATCCACCTCTGCTGCCATTTCCCAGCTCTTTAGGCTAAAGTTGACTGAAAGATACTGAAAGGCTGTTTTGTTGCTCACGTCCCTGTAGGGCCTCCGTACATGGGAAATATTTATTTATTGAAATTGACAGGAAAGATGAAACGAACTACTCCGACATGTTTTCATTTGAAGGTTCAAATACTGTGTCAGATAAAAAAAGACACACACACACACAACGAGCCGTTTCCACTGCTGTTGAAACACTACCTGTGCGCTGACTGTCTGTGCTCAGGTGACTCTTCCAGGTGATAAAGGTAAACGTGTGACTCGATCCACATCATGACGCCTGAAACAACGACAGGTCAAATCTGTCAATCAGGATCATTTGAAGCTGCTTTCAGCCAACTGGCTCATTGGGAACATCTGGTGGCAGCTGCAGGAAACTGCACACACAGGCACAAACAGCTGGAGGCCACTGCTCAGACAGACCTGGACCATGATCCAACTCACCAGCTCGTGACTTTAGACTCCTGTGTTGCACCTTACTGATGTTTTACATTTGTTCTTTACTAGTTCGTCCTGCAGCTCAATAAAATCCCTCAGGACAAATACAGTCCTGCCTTATCTTATCTTATGGTGCTGAGATAGAGGCACTTTCTCTTCCCAGACCACATTCATGTGTCCGTGTGGGAGTCGAACCGACGACCCCTCAGCCACATTTATCAGGACGTGTAGAATTTAAAGTATAAAAACGTTGCAACATCACAAGGTTTCCCTCAAAAAAAAGAGCAAAAGCACAACAAATGAAGCGTGGGTTTAAAACAGGAAGAGACAAACGTGTCACTTCCTGTTCATGTAACAGAAAAAGAGCTGCTGCTCTTTGCTGTGTTCAGAGTTTGTCAGATTGTAATATACTCTGCTCCTCCAGTGTTTCAAACTGACCTGAGATCAGAAACAGTGTGTTCAACAGGCGGTGGTGGAGACGAAGGGGCAGTTCAACACTTCTGCTCTTGTTTCTGTGAGTGAGATGTCCAGATGTGTATCGTGTGTGTTTGTGGAGCCGGAGTCAGGATGTGCTTCTCTTAGCTTAGCATAAAGACTGTGGACACACAACCAACATGGTGGATGGAAACAGTGTTATTCAAAGACAAGTTTCACACGGGGGACCAGGCTGTCTGGACTGAAGATGGACCGACGTCTCATCTGGACGCTCCCCACGTCCCGACTAAAAGACGAGCGAGTCTGAATTATTTTCGTCTCTCTGTGACAGTGTGTCCAGCGGAGGCTCTGCGGTGTGAGGGTGGAGGAGGAGGCAGGTTTACTGCTTCGGTGCCTGCGACAGACCAGGAGGGATTTAAGACTGCTGCTGATGGGGTCAGAATTAAGACTAGCTGTGTCTGGAGAGGACCCCAGCACCGGTAGACCACGCCCCCCAGCACCTGTAGACCACGCCCCAGCACCTGTAGACCACGCCCCCAGCACCTGTAGACCACGCCCCCAGTACCTAAAGCAGCCTGAAGAAACACACAAAAATAAGTTCGACACATTCACAACATGATCTGAACAGACACACGGATCCTCGGACTTAATATTTATTACAATTTTTCTCGAACCTTAAATTAAAGTGTTTGAACCTTTTGCCTGAAAATGAACAAAATGAAAAGTGTTTTTATAAAATTGTTGAAAAACGTTGAAAGTCATCAGGAGTTTATTGAGTATTGTTTTCAGACTAGAAGTTCCATTACTGAGGTTTATTATTTATTATTCATTTTCAAATGTTCTTCTTACAGTATACTAGTACTAGTACACATGTCATGTAGTAGTACTAGTATTAGTGTCAGTACAAGTGCAAACATCAGTCGCGTTAATATTTAAACTTGATCTCAGCGGATGTCGTGTCCCTGGAGGTCAGCAGGTCAAACTGAGGCTCTGACCTCGTTATGATACAGCTGAACTGAGCATGCTCACAGCACACACTCACACACACACTCACACACACACACTCACACTCACACACAGAGTCAGACAGATGTCCCTGGCTGCAGCTTGCAGCCCATTAGCCATGTTTAATTATTGATCTCTATAGAGTCCTGCAGCAGGCAGATGGACACACACACACACACACACACNACACACACACACACACACACACACACACACACACACACACACACACACACACGATGATGTCATCAGTCAGTGTGTATTGTACGTGACCCTCTGATGATTTCATTAAGAAGATGATTCATGGATCCTGCCGAGGTTTGACAGTAAAAACATTTCAGTCGATGATGTTTGTGACACAATATGTTTAATAAACATGAGTGTGTGTGTTTGTATTTATTATTGATGTGATGAAGTTGGTGTAGATGAAAAATCATAATGCAGAAATTGTTTTTGCGTTACATCGCTCTCGTAAACAAACATTAAGCAGCATGAGAAAACACAGGAAGCTCAGATTTTATATTCCTGCAGACACAGACCTGTCAATCAAGCCGACAGAGCAGTGGCCAATCCTGTGGCCTGAAGTTTGGAGGTGGGCGGGGTTTACATGAAGTT
>JBBMOC010000347.1:0-12500 GCA_037975185.1 Centropyge bicolor
TCTCTCTCTGTCTGTCTCTCTCTGTCTCTCTCTCTCTCTCTCTCTCTCTCTGTCTGTCTCTCTCTGTCTCTCTCTCTCTGTCTGTCTGTCTGTCTGTCTCCAGCTGACGCGGTTCAGGACGACTCGAAGGTCCTGCATGAATAAAAGATGGAGGAGGCAGTAAATATGGGGACTTATATAAATGTGAATGAGATGGAGAGAGAAGCATAAACCTGGAGAGGCCACACACACGCACACACACACACACTTGGAGTGGAATATAAAGTGCTGTTGAAGCCTGATGCTGATGTTTGGACTAAAAATGCAAACAGTCAATTCATGTTTTTGCTGATTTGCAATAAAAACTGAACCCTGGTCACTTTCTTCCAAAACATCACATCATCTGCTGAATGATCATCAACATGATCAGACACTGAAACATCTGGTGTTTGATTGAACGTGATTTAACCATCAGCAGCTCACTGAGGCATTGAGTTCACATCGTGGTTTCAGTCTGGTTGTTTCCTGTTTTACTTTGAAAGAGTGGTCGTTCAGGTGCGCTGGCTGTCTTTACTTCCTGCCTGTTTCCTGTCTCACCTGTGTTTCATCAGTCATCAGTCCTGTGTGTATTTAGTCTGTGGCTTTTCACTCCTTCACTTTCAGTCGTCTGCAGTTGTTGCTTGTGTTTCTCAGGAGAGTTGTTGTTTAATTTGGCTCAGCCTCAGTTTGTACCGACCCCTGACTAGGGCCCTATAATTTCCGCGATCACAGAATCGCGGACGGAATCGCGGAATTGGACAATAAAAACGGAATTTATTTTTAATGCGGAATATCGCGGAAATGTTGTTTTCATGAGAGAGAGGAACATAAACATGGGCAATCGTTCCCGGGGGTTGCTAATCAATGTGACACAACCCCTGCCCCCGCCCCTTTTCAAACCATATGAAAACATGGCGGTCCCCCCGTCTGCTAAAAAGCTACGTAATACAACGCTAACGCCTCAATACAGAGCTGAGCAGTTCCCGTCTATGTGTCAGGCGACGTGTTATTTTATACATTTTGTCAACACTCTGTTGACTGGAAGCGGAAAAATAAATGTGATGACCACCTGTTGTCCAAAAGTCTTTTTTTTTTTTTTTTTTAAGTCAAGCATATTTTTACTTGAAGAAAAAATTAATTGATTATTAACTAATTGAGCACTTTATTATTATTTTTTATTTGAAGTACTTGGTGCATTGTTGTGTTGCATGAAGCAGCAATAAAGTATTGAGGAAAAGTGCACTATTGTGTTGCCTCAATGAATGTAAGGTCATTTCTATTTAATTAGTGTGCATTTTATTCAGAAACAATATGAAAACACACCCTTTTGTGGTAAAATATGAGTAAAAAGTTTTAAAAAATGGAATTCTAAAAAATTAAAATGGAAAAAACGGAATTTGGGAAAAAATAAAATAGGGCCCTACCTGACCCCTGACCTGTGACTGTGGTTCATATGAAGCCAAAGACACGGCTCCATGTGAGCATCAAACTGAGGACTTGTTCTTCTACTGAGACTCAGACCAGAGGAAGAGCAAACACTCACCTGTGTCAGTCTCAGCTCACCTGTGAAGGGTTAAATGCTGCTGACAAGCAAATAACACGTTGGTGCTCTGCTGCTATTCTCACATATTTAAATGAAGCAATGTGCATGAAATCGCTGCAAATGGATCCTTTTCTATGCAAATGAGCTTTATTCCAGTCCAGGTCACAAACAGCAGCACAGAGAACATGATGATCTGCTGCCGACTGAGAAACATTCATTAACAGTGTCAAAGTCCACAAACATCCAACTTCTCAGCAGCATGAAAACTGTGAAACACCACAAGCAGGAGACTAAGTATTGATCAGTTATCAAAGTGTGGATGATTGATTATCAACCAGTCGACTGATTGGTCAGAGACGTCGTTGTCTTTGTGATCCTGCTCGACTGCCTTCAAACCTTTTCTCTGTTCCATGGAAGAAAAACAACCAAACTTCAGGTTTTTATTGGAGCAGGAACGAGGACGAGGAGGATGAGGAGGATGAAGGCAGATGTGCAGAGGCCAGAGAAGAGTGACGGGCAGAAAAATCAGAACAACAACAAAAAGCATTTCCACCATGAGGGGTGGGAGTGGAGGGATGAAGGGATGAGGAGAAGAGAGCTGATTAGTGCCGAGATAAGAGGTGGATGGAGGAGAGCAACACGGCGAGCGCAGGAAGAATGGGAGCTAAAAATAGCTGCGCTGCTGTAATGGTTTCCACTCAGGCAGCGACATGGAGGCCTGAAGGAGGAGAGAGAGAAACTCTGACCTGCTGCTCAGCTCCACAACACGGACAGACAATCACCGGCTGAAGAGTTACAGTCAAAGTTAAACACAATTTTCTCTTTTCTCATGAGAAACAACCAAAAATCCAGCTCGAAAACGTTCAGCAAACCTTCACTGACTGAAGGGAACCTGCATTCCAGCCTCAGTTGTTTCCTGTGAACACGAGCGGAGCATCAACGTGTCGACAGTGAACGTCAGGATTCAGCGTCCGGAGCGGCGCCGATCAATGAGCACAGAGGAGGCCCCGCCCCCACACACAGTCAGACGAGCTGAAGCGACAGGACGACACCTGGCTCTTCAGTGACGTCACAGGATGGAGCAGAGTCACATCCAGTCCTGAACCTGTCAGAGACCTGTCCATGGATCTGATGTCGACTTGGTGACATTTGAAGCTGTAAAGTTAAGATTCCCTGGACGACATTTCCTCGACGCGCTCTCTCAGAGAAATCCCTCATTTTCACATCGACATGATGAGGAAACATTTCAAAGAATCCTCAAACTCTGAAAATGTTAAAACTGAAGCTGGAATCTCCTCAACGTTCACTCTCATATTCAATCATAGAAACTAAAGCAGGATCTGAGTTTTAATGTTCGTGTGTCGGCAGCACTTTGTCGAGGTCAGGAAAAGATCTGTCTCCTGCTTTACTCATACTGAAAAACTGATACAAACAAAACAGAAAAAGCACCATTAAAACTGAGGCTAAAGGTCAAGGACAAGGACCAGATCCTTTAAAAACTCTGAACATGAGTTCATGCTGATCAGTTGGAGCCATGAGAGGAAGCGCGAGGTCACTGAGGTTTTACAGGATCAGACAGAAACAGATTTCATCATGTTTCTTCACTGCTGAAGCTTCAGAGCTGCCTGGTCAGGAGGCGTCGGCCCTGAGCTCTCGCCTGATTGGCTGAAGTCTCTCTGTTGGCTGTCAATCAGCTGGACGAGGCACAGCTGTGTGACCCAGTGTGGCTCCGGCAGCTGCAGACGCTCAGCAGATCTTCGTCATCACACCTTCTGTTTGTTGGAGTCAGAGTGCTCAAAGACACTGGAGCTTCTCTCCAACACTGACACTGATGAAGTGAAGGTCAGCAGCTGACACTGTGCTCTGCTCTGTCTTCACTCAAACAACAGCTGACAGTGACTTTTTGAAACCTGATTTGACGACCAAGCAAAGAGATTTTACAACTGCAGCCTGAAAACAAAAGGCCACTGTTGCAGCAGCAGCATGGAGTCCAGTTCATCCTGTGGTTTCCAGCTCTGACCTCATCAGGACTGAAGAAGCTGAGCGATGTTTTCATGTCCAGCACAAAGCGTTGGGTGAGTGAAGCTCGAAGCTGATGTTGATCTGAGGAGGAGTTTGATTGAACTGTGATGAACCAACATGTTTGAGTTATATAGAAAGAACAGCAGTAAGAAGTTTGTCTTCTGATTGGCTGTGCTGCAGAAATCCCGCCCACATTTCAAACGTCCTGAAGCTGCTTGTTGACACGTGTTCCGTCAGATTGCGAGACGCCCGACTGCCGTTCCTCCTGCATGAAAAGTTGTCGCCGGCTGCGTGTTAGCGCCGCGCCTCCCACACCCAACATTTAGGTCAGGACGGATTTACACGAACAGCTGCACTAATTTTAAACAGACAATTAATTCTCGGGGGGAAAAACACTCATTACAAATCACCAGTGATGGAAGCTGGAAGTGCCTGCGTGCTCGTTCTCAGCATCAATTTCCTCACTCGTTCTCTCCTGCATACATTAAGGCTGTAATCAAAGCGCTGCTCTTTATTGGGCTTGGCGTTCGCGTCCCCTCCCGCGTCTGTCGGGGGCAGATAAAAGACGCCATGTTGCAGGCGGGAGGCGGCGGCCGCTAATGTTCCGCTCAGCTAATCTATGCTAATGATGGACGAGGCGGCGGCTCGGGGCTCCTCATCTGTGTCAGCTGGAGGGTGGCAGTGAGTGGAGGTGCGTTTGATTCGCTGTCGTTGACTTCTGCCTGTTGACAGCAGTTGTGCAAACTCTCACAGTGTTTTCGTTCAGATGATGAAAACGGCCTCTGCTCAGTCTGCTCTCGTTTCGCTGAGTCAGGGTTTAATAAAACACACTGTGGTTCGATGCAGGAGCTGCCTCATCTTCATCATCATCATCATCGCTGTTTGTGGACGATCAGGATTTATAATTTGTTTGGAAAATTAAAAGCTGATTTCATTTTCATCCAGAAGCTGCAGAGAATTTCAACGAGTCGTTTAAAGAAGAGAATGAACCGAGATTTATGGGATTCTGTCGTCGGCTGCAGTTTTTTTGGCCTCGAACTAAAAGAGTCCTGCTCGATGCTGGAGTCAATGTTTCATCTGAATGATCTAATATAAATCTGCAGTAATGGAGTTTTTTGGCCAGTTTTTTGTAGAAAAATTGAACAGAAATATCTCAGCAGTGATTGGAGGACTGACGTTAAACTTCCTGCGCAGATTCATGGTCCCAGAGGACGAAACACTGAGAGCTCCTGAAGCTGACAGTCATGGTTTGGAGTGAAACTGTGAATCCTGATCCCCTCAGGATGAACTCTGTCAGCTGATGCTCTGACTTTCATCTAGCGCCACCCTCAGGTCAAACAGGGAAGTGTTTGTGTTTTGAATCAGGAGCAAACTTTCATCCAATCGGTCCGTGTGACGTCCGTGTTCCTTTCAAAATAAGAGACAGCAGCTCACACACTTTTCTGAGTGTTGAGGCAGAGACAACACCCACTGACTGTCCATCTTGATTTGAGGACATGAAGTTATACTGGAAATAAAGAGAGAACATGTGACCTCAGAAATCTTAACAACCAGGCTGCAAGTACAACATTTCAACACCGTTTTAAAAAGTTAAACTATATCTGTTAAAATACGTCCTGGTCCTAAACACCAGCGTTTGTTTGTTTCTGCTGCCTGACTTTTAATCAAGTCGTCTCCATCTCTGATCCAAACTGCTCCTCAGTCCTGATGATCCGGTTCCTCGGCTTGCTGGTTCCAAAGATCGCAGCAGCCTCGTTTGCCGAGGGAGCGAAGACTCAACATCCTCAGGAGGTTTTCACTCAGAGACATCCGAACAGTGCTGGAGACTGAAGAGCTGCTGCTTTCAGATCAATCCACCGGACTTCATCATGTTTGAACAGTGATTCAGAGCAGCAGCACGAATCAGGTTCATCCTCTGTTCGTGGAAACTGCAACATGTAAAACTGATGAGCAACAGGCGACATTTTCCCTCCATCAGCACCACCTGCAATGATTCAGAGTCTGTCGTCATAATGAGTTTTACTTTTGACACTGTGCACTTTTTCCTCTAACTGCTTCATAAAGTGTCATTATGAAAGAAATATTCTAAAATCTTCTGAAGACTTTTTTTTTCAGGAAAAGTTAATGTGAGATATCATTAAATGAACTGGCAATGAATAACTTTAATCACTCACATTTAAAGGACAGGACGAGGATAAAAGAGCTGTGAGAGCTGGACACACACACACACACACACACACACACACACACAGAGTCATAACGGACCATGAGACAAAACAGAGAGCGACACCAACAGAGCGACACCTGCTCAGACTCCCATCAGTGTCTATTAATCAGCACCTCGTCTCTGTGTCAGGTCGACGTCTGTTTGTGTCATGAAGCTGGTGATGAAGTTCTGACTGAACCCTGAGACGACCAGCGGCTCCTCAGCTAATGAGTCCTGATGAAGACAGAGCGACGAGGGCCGGGCGGAGAGAGTGAGAGAAAAAAAAACAGGAGGCACAGTTCGGCTGACTGATCATCAATCATCGTCATTATGTCTCATCAAGGATGTGTGTGTGTGTGTGTGTGTGTGTGTGTGTGTGTGTGTGTGTGTGTGTGTGTGGCCTGCTGACCTCTGTCATTACAGCTCATCAGCCAGCTGTCAATCACTCCGCAGACCTCAGTGTGTGTTTGTATAGTTTCATTCTCTGCAGCAACACCTGAGTCTCTGACCCGGCCCCCGCTGGCTCAGCTGCATTGTGGGTAATGTAGGCGGCAGGTTAAAGATGGTTCTCTGCTTCTGCTGCGTCGATGTTGATCAGTTTTTCTTTGAACATCTTTAGTGACAGATTCACAAAAGGACATGTTTCTGGATATATTTCAGTTCCAGGAAAACCTCGACGTCGTCACTTCATGATAAAATAAACATTGATCAAGAACTTCACTGAAAACACATTTTGCTTTTTGGCACATGAGAAGAAATGTAGTTCTAATGAGAAGACGGAGAAGGTCAAAGGAACCAACAGCTTAATGAAAGAGGTGAAGATGAATTAAAGTGAATTACAGCTAATCAGTCTGAGCCTGAATCACTAATTAAAGACAACTTTAAATCAATGGGTGTTTGCTACCCAGTGACCTGACATTTACCGGAGTCATATTGAAGGGTTTATCGATGGCCGGCAGGGGTTTGATGGTGACGAGATCACTGTGGCTGTGGACGTGTCCTTCGGCTGTTCGGCGCCGCCGGAGCTCCACGTCCTTCCTCCCGACCCGGGCACCGCTCCGGAGCAGAGAGGATGAAGCTTCTCTCCAGAGAGACTCCTGATGAAGCTTTTGTCAGAAACAGAGGGTTTATAACCTTCGAGCCATTGGAAGCTTTTAATTTGAAATATCCGTGCAGGAAGTGCAGCAGCAATCAAAAAAACAGCAAAGTAAAAGTGATGATAAAAACGTAGCTTCTCTCATCTGGACTGAATTCATGTCGTAGCAAAGCCAATGACCTCAGTCCATGTGTCCAGGCTGCTGATGGAGGGAGACGTCGCCCTCGAAGGTGTCGAAGCAAACAGCTGCTGC
This sequence comes from Centropyge bicolor, assembly GCA_037975185.1. Classification (NCBI taxonomy): domain Eukaryota; kingdom Metazoa; phylum Chordata; class Actinopteri; family Pomacanthidae; genus Centropyge; species Centropyge bicolor. The sequence continues at coordinate 7,139 of JBBMOC010000347.1, forward strand.
AGAGGAGAGACTCAAACATCTGGTTTCTGTCTCTGTATTGACTTGTTAAAACTGAAGGATTGGACCAATAATGCTCTGTTTGAGTGTGAGGAGGTGACCTCAGAGGTTAGAAACCACGCCTCTCGTAATGACGGTCACTTCCTGTCTTTACGCTCTGGGTCTCCACGGACGTCGTTAAGCCTGACGGAGGATGAGAAGAGTCGATGCTGCTGCTCCGTCCTGAGGCCGTCGCTGGAGCTGAGACGATGACAGACAGCTGACATCAGCGACAGCTCCGCCCTTCGACCTTCGACCTGTGACCTGGAAATCGATGGAGGTCACTGAAGGTGTTTGAGTCACTGAGAGGAAACAGCTGCAGTGTTCTTCACTGTCAACTGGACAAACTACACCAACACAGGTTTTTCCTGATCAAACCTCGATTCGTGTGTGTGGATGAGAGAAGGTGAAGACGATGAAACCTTCATTGTCTGTTGTTGTTTTGTTTTGTTGTTTGTTTTTCTTGACTGAAGGTGGATCACAGTCAGATTTGTAATCAGCCCAACTTCAGTCTCATCTGGATCTTTTGCAGACAGATGATGGAGCCGTAGTAACAGAAACATGTCTGTTTGTCTACAGGTGTTATTCCCGTTCAGTCATGTGACCACGCTGGCAGCAGGTCTGTGACAGAGCCGCAGTCGTCAGCTGCTTCTCTCTCTATTAAAGCACAGACACAGAGAAGCGTCCATGAATCCTCCAGCCGCCCTGTAAATCAAAATGAAACGTGATGACTCCAATAACAGGAGACGGCAGCGATATTCGCTTCAGCTCCCAGTGGTCGACGACCAATTTATCATTTACACTGAAACTCAGTCGACTCACACGGGGGAGTTCTGTTCATTTGGACCAGTAAATACGTCGAGGAAACACGTGTCTGTAGAGACGTCAGTGTCTTTTTGTCTGAATAATAAAATGTCCATCAATCATATTCTAAGTCTGCCTGAAGCCTGTGAGGTGAAACCCAGGGCAGAAAACCCTCCTCTCAGTTTTATCAAATTACTCTTTTATTCATCATCGTCTTAACATCCAGTTGAAGCAGTCACCAGCCGCTCAACCAGCTTCACTTCCAGGAAGTGGATTCATCACATGGGCAGAATGAAGACGCTCACATTAACAGAGCTGTGATGTCGCTATGAGGGAGGATCCGGCTAATGATCCGAGGCTAACAGACATCTGATTACATTAGTAAGGATCTGGATTTGTATTGGTCCTGAGGGAAATTAGTTCCCCTCCATTAAGAGCGACAGCAGGAAAAGCAGCGACTCCAAGAGAAAAGAGGAAGAAAAAATCCAGCCTGCTTGTAAAATGGATGATGAACTGCTTCTTCGGGCTGCGAGAACCCAAACCACGAGAGCGACGCTGCACCTTTTAATCAACCTAATCCATCAGGTTTGAAGACGAGGTGAAGACCGCGAGCGGCACAGGCTGCAACACACCAATCCAACCATGAGGGGGCTCCCACGAGCACGGCGCTCATTTCACTGGACACTTCCTGTTCGGTGCATCTCTCAGCTGAAAAACAACTGACCTGCAACCACGAGATTCTGAATTAGCAAATGTTCGTCAGCAGTGAGCGTCGTCATTAGCACCTGGAGGAGGCGTAACATTAAACATGTCGTTTATCTTCAGACACATTTTCATCTTCAGACACTTCAGACACAACCTTCACAGGCTGTTTTTCTCCTGAGCTTCAGTAACCGAACAAAGTGTGAAGGTTGGTTTGTGTCTGTCAGAGTGAAACCTGGAGGAAACCTGCTCACCAGCTCGTCTTTTCTTTACATTATTGAAGAAGCGGAAAACATCCTTGTTTGCACATCGTCGTTCAGCTGCTCCTCCTGCTGCTCCGGCTTCAGATCGCCCACCTGCCAGCCTCTAACATGGCCGCCTGCGGCCGCGTGTTCACCTGCACATGACCTCGAGTGGGCAGACTGAGGGTGGTGGGGGTCAACTCAAGGTCAGGGGCTGGTGTGTGTGTGTGTGTGTGAGAGAGAGAGAGAATGAAACATTGAAGTGAATTGATAAATCAGTATTATTTGATTGACAACAACAGGAATCTGTTGTCACAACATGATTTATTTAATAAGAAAACAATCACTGAATCATTCAACTCATCAGCTGATAATAAATCAATCACTACATAAAACATAAATCCAGATGTTAGATTCTTCAGTTATAGTTAGAAGCTTCTGTCAATCAGGAAACTTTCAAACTGTCAAAGGCGATTTTCCTGAAATTAATCTGAAAATTTATTTTAATCGAAGCCAATCAAATCTCAAATCTGCCTCATTGTTCTAACGTATGTAACGGCTCAGTAATTAAGAAAACACATTGAAAATCGATCAGATTTCATCGGAACAAAAAGGTGAATATCTGTACGTTTCAGGCCAGTCGGAGTTGAGATGTTTGAGTTGAGGCTGCGTCAGAGTCTCTGCATCAGTGTTTGTTGTGTTTTCATTTGTTTACCAGCTGACAGTCGAGCCTCTGCTCGGCCTCGCACATCCATCTCCTCTCGCTCTCTCAGATTGAGGTCAGTCAGTCTGAGATGGACTCGCCTCGTCTTCTCCTCTGTGTCAGGTGTCGTCACGCTCTGCGAGGTCGCCGCCGTTATCGGCTCCAAATTGAGATTCAGATGTTTGTGCACATCATAAAGATAATGAAGCAATTTAAAGCTTCACACCACACAGAAAACAAACCCGTCCATAACGAGCCCAGTTCGGACTCTGAGGCCGGAAACTGTGGCTTCAGTCCTTCAGGGCTGTTGTGCAGCTGAATGTAAGAACCTCAGGACTGCTCGTTGAAAAAGATAAAAAAAAATCACATTCAGTGAAATTCTTAGTGATGATTTGAAAGGAAACTTGCAGGTTATGATTTATTTCCTAATATGAATCCATGGCTTCAGCAGTTCGCTCTCACTCGGACGACACAGAGGAAGTTACCATTGGACCAACGTGATGTCAGAGTTCTGCTTGCTGATTGGCTGTGGAGGTCGTCCACCTGTTCAGCACCATGTTCTATAACATGAAGAAGACAGATTAGACTGAGATAAGAGGTCGTCCGGTCCCGCCCTCCTCCACCCTCCTCCACCCTCCATCACCGCTGCACACTCACTTCCTCTGTTATAAATGTTGTTGTACATTAAGACTTCTCAAAGAAAGACTGTATATATTATTAATGTGTTCGAACCAGAGAGGGAAGCAGCTGCGAAATCCTGTTAACGAATCCCATTAAAATCCTGGATCCACGCCAGAATCCAGTGAACATGAATCAGTGTGGAACAGTCACAGTGGCAGCAGCCTGGTGACGTGGACGGATCCACAGCTCGTTCCCACCTCTGAGCCCTGAGCTCAGCTGATTCCTCTGCCGGTTGTGTCTGAAGCCTCTTAAAAGCTTTGGGCTGATTCATTTGCTCGAGGCCTCTTCGCCGGCGTCCGAGCAGCCGCTGAGGAGAAACCAATCACCCGGGCGCCGCCGCCGTGATTGTTCTTGACCTCTTGGTTACTGGACAACAAAGACAGGAGGAGTGTGTTTGTGCAGCAGGATCACTATTAGACACTCAGGAGTGTGTGTGTGTGTGTGTGTGTGTGTGTGTATGTGTGTGTGTGTGTGTGTGCGTGCGTCCTCATCATGTCCTCATCAAAGGTCCAGGTGAGGCTCGTTCCAGCTCTGGTTCAGGTGTCATCACTCTGTGTTTTGATTCTCAAACAGCAGCTTCATCTTTTCTGTCGCGGCTGCTCTCAAGTCGTTGATGTCGTGTTTTTGACGCTTGTCGTGTCTGAGCTGTTTTTATGGCTCCACATGTGATAAATGAAAAAATAACAAAAGAAACTACGACAGAGTTTGGGCCAAGTTTAAAATGAATAAAAGAGATTTCAAGAATAAAGTCCTAATTTTAGTTTTTGTTTACCTGCATGTTGATTTGAAGCTGGATGTGAGAGGAGCAGCTTCATTAATATCTGCAGCACATTCTCATAATATGAACTATTAACTAATCATTTATTATTAGTCATTTATCTTAAGAACAGGAAGCTGTTTGTTGTGCAGGACGACACAGAGAAGCACTTCCTGTTCCAAAGATCTGCAGTTTGGTTTGGACACGCAGCGACTGGAAGCAAAGGTTCAGGGTTTTGGGTTAAAACAACTTCGTGGTTCTGGACTGGGAACCAGTTTGACAGAAACCAGTGCTGAGCCTCAGCAGGAAACAGGAAGCGAGGGGTCGACGCTCGTGTCACAGTCAGATGTTCTGTTGACGCGTCGTCGAGCTCGACCTCGGCTCCGAGAACAACATGGCCCTGTTTCCTGCTTCGCTCCCGACGGACACGTCATCGTTCATAATTCACAGTCCTTCATGTCGGACATGGACAGACGGAGCAGAGGAAAGAGACGAGTGTGTTTTCAGAGACAGGTTCATGTACAGGCAGCTGTTTGAGTGCGTCGCTGCCACAGGGCTGTCTGACGGGTCGTTTTCCAAAGAAGCAGCAGTGACCTCAGATCATCACTGAACCCCGGCACTGAAATCAGGCTCCCAGCGTCTCTTCGGCTCAGTCGCCTGATTGGTGGAACAGGTTGAAACTGTGGTTCCAGAGTCTGTTGGGCTGATGTTCTGTTTCCAGCAGGCCGACACGTGGATCGACCCTCTGGTTCTGTTTTCAGGTTTTAAGAGCTGTTGTGATGTAACAGGTGTCACAGACACGAGGGAACTGAAACAGTGAAACAGGAAGCTGCTGAGAACATGGAGAGCTGTGAGTTCCACTGAGGTGCAGCGTCAGTGGAGAACAGCTTTGTTTTGTGAACGCTCGGTCGGAGAGAAGGTTTGTCCTTCAGCTGCTCCCGGAGGTTCGACAGAGGGTCGGCCTCCGGAGACACCGAGCGTTTCCTCTGTTTCCATCTGCAGCGTCAGAGCAGGGCGACGAGATGAGACTGTCGTGATACGAGAGAATAACAGATGAAGCTGAGCTGGAGAACGTGATGATGTCATCGTGCGTGTCAGCGGCTCGGCTCTGACGCTCCGTCCGATGGACCAACACTCGACACCTGCTGGGTGGACGGGAACGTTCACGGTCTCCAGCTGATGAACCATCCTGAGCTGATTCTGGCGCCACCTTGAGGCTGACGCTTCAGTTTGGTGTTGCACTGTGTTTGCCCAGGAGACTGTCAGGTCGTGGGATCTTTACGACTCCGTCTTTCTTCTGCTGTTGCCGCCCACGAACGCAGCCTTTGTGTTGATCACACAATGAAGCGACAGTGAAACCAGGTAACGACTCATTTGCTCTTTGTGCGTGTGCAGTTTAACGTGTTCGCTGTCCAAGCCAATTAAATCTGTTTCCAC
>JBBMOC010000347.1:17500-21854 GCA_037975185.1 Centropyge bicolor
TTTCACACCTTCACATCGACCCTCGTCCTGCCCCCCCTCCCTGACAGGGGGCCGCCTCCTCACACCCAGCGTGGCCTCTTTTAATTACACGTGCAGAGACGAGCGCGTCGCTGGGCGCCGTCATGAAGACGTTCTGATCCTGAGTCTGAGAACGAGTCCAGTGGTCTCAGTTTGCTTCAGAGATTCAACGTTCAATAAGAAAGAAACTCATCCAGAGACACATGAACGAGTCAGAAACAGGTTTGATTCCTGAGACAGTTCCAGCCTGGCTGTGTCTCTCACAGGTGGGACATGGAGAACGACCCTCGAACACACCGTCTCTGTTAGTCTGCCTCCGTCTGGCCGAGCAGGCTTTAATCCCCCCCCCCTCCTCATCAGACACACGACTGTGAACAGACACAGTCTGTTTGAAGTGTTCGCTCTCTGAGCTGCATCAAACAACCAAAGATCAGACGAGGAAAACACCTGAGAAAGTTTGTTCACATTTTTCCACTGTCGACTCGAGTCCAAGTCAAACTCTCGTCATTTTCGACCTGCAGCCGTCACGTGGTCGCCGTCTTCACACGAGGAGCGAAGTGAAGGGACCTGCCAGCCTGCTGGAAAACACGACGTCAACGTTTAAAACTGAGACTTAACTGCTGTTGTTTGAAGGCGTCGCAGGATCAGTGGCTGATGAAGGAGACGTGATGTCATCGAGCAGGAGTCTGTCTGATCCACGTTCAACTAGATACGACTCGTTTGGTGTCTGACACCTGAAGGCTGGAGACACAGGAAGTGACACTGAGGCTGACCAGTGGCAGAGGAAGGACCTGGTCCCGGAGCTGGTCCCGGAGCTGATCCCGGAGCTGGTCCCGGAGCTGGTCCCAGAGCTGGTCCCAGAGCTGGTCCCGCAGCTGGTCCCGGAGCTGGTCCCGGAGCTGGTCCCAGAGCTGGTCCCGGCTCCGGCCGAGTGACCTGACATGGACTCGGGCTCTGACGCCGGCTGTGTTACAGCATCGTTTCAGAGCGTCGTCTTCAGTCTCTGACAAGACCCTGGGTTAGACTGAACCCGAATGCACGACTCTGAGGCTGGTTCTCTCAAATGAAAAGTCTTTATTGAAATGAATAAGTCAGGATCACTTGGTGTAAGGAAAAACAAAGCACAAAATAAAGTCGCTCGAATGAGGAAAAACTGGTCAAAACAGGAAAAAGTAATAAACTGAAAATCACTCGACTGAGGCACAAATACAGAGGCAAAACGAGAAGGCAAAGTAACAACTGAAAGACAAACCTGGCAATGACAGCGGCGTGACATGAGGCGGGTATGCTTACTCCAACGAGACGAGACAAACCGGCACAGGATGGGAGGACGCTGACGTTAAATACACCAGGTGGAGACAACCAGGGCGGGGCAGACCATCACACTGGCGACTGGCTACCTGAAACGAGAGGAGAATGGGTCACCATAATAAAACAGGAAGTGACGAGACAACATGGAGACAAGACAAGAATGAAGAAAGCAACTGAACATGTTTTCCTTGACGTGACCTCACAAGATGTCACAGTGGATTCATATTCACACTGGAGCCGCCGCCGTTAATCCCGCTGACACCGGCGCCACGGCAGCGCCACGTCAGGGAGGAGGTGAAACACGAGCCTCCGCCCGAGCTCAGACACATCCTGTCCCTCTGTCGCACTTCAAACCAACAGCTGCTGGTCTTCGTCACAGTCGACACGTGTTCACATCGACACAGAGCTCAGCTGCTTTGTGACGGAGACCAGACTCTGATGCTCCATCCACATGATGGTGTTTAACCTGTGTTTGAAACGACGAGACGAGACAGGTGAGCTCAGTTTGTTCAGCTTTGTTATTAACAAACAGTTTGTGTCTGAAGCTCCATGCTTGGCTCTGATTGGACGGTTTGTTTCACCCGATCGATCGGCCTGTGATCAGCAGCTCACACAGATCCACATGTCGAGTTTCCTCAGACGAACAAAAGGAGCCACTCGAGGTGAAGACGCCGCCGCCGAGCGAGCGAGCTGTGGGAGGAGACTCAGGAGGGATGGTCCTGTCCTGAGGGGACGAGCTGGAGGAGACCAACATCTGGAGCCTGTTGACACGAGCGAGACACATCAGTGTCTCCGTAAAGAGTCATGTGATCTGAGACGATCGGATCCTCTGACTATTTCTGATACATTCATCGATTTTATTTCTCTTTATTTTTTCTTTATACACATTTTGCTGCATCACAGACGTCAAATATTCTTTTACTCTTCACTGTGTTTTGCAATTATTTGATTTTGAGAAGAAAGTTTTCATTTTAATTGGATGCAATATTTCTAAAAATAAAGTTATGTTATGAGTCGTGATTTTACGAGAAATAAATTAGTTTGAGGACAAATAGTTTTAATCAGATCAGATCTTTCAGCTTCTCCTGATGAGACGACGAACACACGTCAAATATTTCTATTGTTTCCTTCTGATCATATTCAACAAAGGAACATTGTTACTCTTGTTTTCTTCCACAGCAGAAAGAAGAAGAGAAGATTCAGAGACGACTGAGGAAGAACATGAAGCTCGTTTCACCATCAAACCAACAAACATCCAGTTTCCTCAAACGACCTGTTTCCATTTGAATAAATGACTCATAAACACGAGGGAAGATTTACAGCCTGATCAGGCTGGTGACAGACCTTCAGACTGTGGCCGAGCGTTTCAGCCGTCCTTCATCTGAACCCTGAGCGTCTGTCAGCAGCTGGAGACGACGAAGAGTGTCTCCGTCGTTCATCACAGTCTGATCCAGGAGGAGAAGCTCTGCTCCTCCACAGGGTCCGCTGCTCTTTCACCCAGTCCTGAAAGTGATCTGTTTCAGACTGAGGACAGTTTGATGAGCTCGTGCACAGACAGCTGATCGATACAAACATGATGAAGATTCATCAGCAAGTCAAAGTGTTTCATCTTGAATCCAAACCATAGACTGTATAAAATATGGACGTAGTGTCCGTGACGTCACCCATAGGTTTCTGAAGAGCAAAAAAGAAGCAAATCGTAGTGCGTAGCCATCTTGGTAGCCTACCTCCGGTTACTCCAAATATGGACAAAGAGGTGGAGCGAGGGCGGAGCTGAGGCGGGTCAAATGAACGCTATTGGCTGAAAAAAAGCCGCTTTATTCGAAATAATCAAACTAGCTACGGCTAACCAGCTAGGTTAAATGCTAAATATCGTTGCTAGCCGGCTAACCCCACGACGATCTCTTTCCCAAACTCAGTGACTAGAATTAGCCGGGGTGACGCCCTTTAGACCGTCAGTGGCTAGTTGTCAATCAAAGTGGCTCCACTTAGATTGACAGCTATGAACTGTGCATAATGATGTATGCTGTATATTTTAAACGAACGCCTTATAAAAAAATTCGCCCCCCCCCAGAGTTGTCATGGAGTAGAAAAACAGCTTATGAGACTAGAGCCATGTTTTGAACCAGGCTGTAAATATGTTTTTTTCTGTCATAAAATCGGACATTTTAACATGGGGCTCAAATGTAATTGACTCCCTTCTGCAGCCTGCTCTAGTGGTTATTAGAGGAACTGCAGCTTTTTTGCACTTCCGCATTGGCTTCATTTTTCAGCGCCGGAGGTTGCCGCTTGATCCAAACAGAGAAATGACGGGAACAGGCCTGAAAGCTTCCCTCTATATAAACACACATATGCATGAATGTAAATGAGATGTATTTGAAGAAAGAGACGTCTCAGCTTCGGTCTGATGGACGGAGGCTCGTCCATGAACTCTGAGCTGAATTACTCTGGATGCTGTCTCCTCCGTCTCTCTGTGGAAAATGTCCCAGCTTTCAGCAAACTGTGATTTGTGGAAACTGGTGTTTACGGTAACTTGTCCCTGACTTGAACGCAGCGTAATGGACGGGTCCTTTTCATGTGTCGCTCACCGCTCTCTCACTTCATCAAAGTGCACACAGAAATTACACGTTTGAAAAGGAGGAGAAAGCGACGGCTCCATCACATTTACATTCATGAAGATAGACAGTCCCAACGTTCACGTCGTCCTCTGGAGCTTCACGATGTTTCGCTCATTTAAAATGTGTTTTTCTTCATAACTGTCTCAGATCTTTCTTTAAATGACAAACTGTGACAGAAAGACGAGCTGCCTTCTCCTCTCGCTCCCAACACCACAGAGGACTTTAATTTATGAACACACTCCCGGCCCGCCGCACTGCATTATGGGTCATTTTGTGTCCCTGCTGTGATACATTCGATGATTGTGCCAATAAAACAGGCTGAGCTCCCAGGGTGAAGTCATAATGACCCAGGCGAGAGAGAGTGTGTGTGTGTGTGTGTGTGTGTGTGTGTGTGTGTGTGTGTGTGT